>WNWK01021574.1:0-33901 GCA_009830355.1 Cherax destructor
AAATAATATCAGTGCACTTGTGAAAGAATATTAGACTCACCAATTGATGTGTATTGGACGCGTGGCGTGATTTGTTTACTCTTGAACATTTGCAAAAATCAAACATTTCTCCTACTTTGAGCTCAATTTCAAGGTCGTTTTCATCATAAAACTAATCACAATCACCTATATTTCTGTAGTATGTTGTCAATTCTATCAAATGAGACCATAAAAAAGAGAATACAACCATAAATACTATACGAAAATACACCTCAAAGTCGGCGTTTAATCCAAAAAAATGGTCAGTTTTTTTTCTCTCATTATGTACTGCGTGCTGCAGGATTTTTTTTATACTGCGCACACTGACCACACAGACCCATTCTCTCATATGTGGGCCTACCAGCTTTCTCCCGTTTGATTTGAAGCCGCTAGAATTTAGGCGTATTGATACGTCCGAAAGAGTCAAAGGGTTAATCTCACTAAAACTTTTTCTTATTTTCAACAAAATTTGTTGATAACATCTCACCCACTCTCTCATTTGCTCTCTTTTTATATTGCTTCACCACTCTCTTAACCTCTCTTTTTCTCTCCATATACTCTTCCCTCCTAGCATCACTTCTACTTTGTAAAAACCTCTCATATGCTAACTTTTTTCTCCCTTACTACTCTCTTTACATCATCATTCCACCAATCGCTCTTCTTCCCTCCTGCACCCACTTTCCTGTAACCACAAACTTCTGCTGAACACTAACACTACATTTTTAAATCTACCCCATACATCTTCGACCCCATTGCCTACACTCTCACTAGCCCATCTATCCTCCAATAGTTGTTTATATCTTACCCTAACTGCCTCCTCTTTTAGTTTATAAACCTTCACCTCTCTCTTACTTACTGCTTCTATTTTCCTTGTATCCCATCTACCTTTTACTCCCACTTTAGCTACAACTAAAAAGTGATCTGATATATCTGTGGCCCCTCTATAAACATGTACATCCTGAAGTCTACTCAACAGTCTTTTATCTACCAATACATAGTCCAACAAACTACTGTCATTATGCCCTACATCATATCTTGTATACTTATTTATCCTCTTTTTCTTAAAATATGTATTACCTATAACTAAACCACTTTCTATACAAAGTTCAATCAAAGGGCTCCCATTTTCATTTACACCTGGCACCCCAGACTTACCTACCACACCCTCTCTACATGTTTCTCCTACTTTAGCATTTAGGTCCCCTACTACAATTACTCTCTCACTTGGTTCAAAGGTTCCTATACATTCGCTTAACATCTCCCAAAATCTCTCTCTCTCCTCTACACTCCTCTCTTCTCCAGGTGCATTCACATATATTATAACCCACTTTTCGCATCCGACCCTTATTTTAATCCACATAATCCTTGAATTTACACATTTATATTCCCTCTTCTCCTTCCATAACTGGTCCTTCAACATTATTGCTACCCCTTCCTTAGCTCTAACTCTCTCAGATACTACTGACTTAATCCCATTTATTTCTCCCCACTGAAACTCGCCTACCCCCTTTAGTTTTGTTTCGCTTAGGGCCAGGACATCCAACTTCTTTTCATTCATAACATCAGCAATCATCTCTTTCTTATCATCCGCACTACATCCACGCACATTCAAACATCCCAGTTTTATAAAGCTTTTCTTAGTCGTTTTTTTAGTAAATGTGTACAGGAGAAGGGGTTACTAGCCCATTGCTCCCGGCATTTTAGTCGCCATATACGACACGCATGGCTTACGGAGGAAGAATTCTTTTCCACTTCCCCATGAACAATAGAGGAAATAAAGAAGAACAAGAGCTATAAAGAAAAAGAAGAAAAACATAGATGTGTGTATGTACAGTGGACCCCCGGTGTTCGTCCATTTTTCGTAACAGAATGCTATTCAAGTGCCATTACCAACCGAATTTATTCCCTTAAGAAATAATATGAAGTAGACTAGTCCTTTTAGACCCCCAAAACTAAACTTATAAAAGCATTTAAAAAAATAAACTTACATAAAAGGGCGTGTTTTGAGCAGGACGAACACCGGGGGTCCACTGTATATATATGCATGTGCATGCCTGTGTAGTGTAACCTACATGTAAGTAAAAGTAGCTAGATATACCTGTTATCCAGCGTGTTTATGAGACAGAAAAAAAAAAGACACCAGCAATCCTACCATCATGTAAAATAGTTTCAGGTTTCTGTTTCACAGTCACCTGGCAGGACGGTAGTACCTCCCTGGGTGGTTGCTGTCTACCAACCTACTACCTAGCACAACCCCATCTATAAATATATTAAACAACCATGGTGACATTACACATCCCTGTCTAAGACCTACTTTTACCGGGAAGTAATCTCCCTCTCTCCTACACACCCTAACCCGAGCCTCGCTATCCTCATAAAAACTCTTTACAGCATTCAGTAACCTACTACCTATTCCATACACTTGCAACATTTGCCACATTGCTCCCCTATCCACTCTATCATAGGCTTTTTATTAATGCATAAATACAATGAAAACTTCCCTACCTTTATCTGAATACTGTTCACATACATGCTTCAATGTAAACACTTGATCGACACATCCCCTACCCACTCTAAAGCATCTTTGCTCATCTGCAATCCTACTCTCTGTCTTACCTCTAATTCTTTCAATAATAGCCCTACTGTACACTTTACCTGGTATACTCAGTAAACTTATTCCCCTATAATTCTTAGTCTCTTTTATCCCCCTTCCCTTTATATAAAGGAACTATACATGCTCTCTGCCAATCCTTCCCCTCTTTCATACATTTATTAAACAAAAATACCAACCACTCCAACACTATATCCCCCCCTGCTTTTAACATTTCTGTCATGATCCCGTCAGGTCCAGCTGCTTTACCCCCTTTCATTCTACATAATGCTTCACGCACCTCTCCCACACTCACCTCCTGAAGTGAAGAATATTTATATAATTATTACAATATTGCATAACAGCAAATCTTCTATTTTTTGTGTGAATAAAAATTTTGTGTGAATTAACCCTTTGACTGTCGGAGGCCCCTTTCTGAAACTGTCATTCTATGTCGGGAAATACAATGGACCCCCGGATTTTGATGGCGTCGGATTATGCTAAATTCGGTTAGCGATACATTTTTCCGTAAAAATATTGGTTCAGTATACAATGATCCACTCGGAATAAGCCATTCATCCTGGACGCGTACGCATGGCCAGGACGGCCCAACACTCCATCCAGAGTCAGTGTGCTATTGTTTACCAGCGAGTGACAGCCACCCACGCATTCATACCATACATTTTGTCATTATTCCATTGTTTTTAGTGCTTGCAACTGCTAAATAAGCCACCATGGGCCCAAAAAAAGCTCCTAGTGCCAGACCTTTGGTAAAGGGCTGAGAGGGGAGAATGTGTCTTAACCCTTTCAGGGTTTTTGATGTACTAGTACGGCTTAAGCACCAGGGTGTTTGACGTACTAGTACGCCTAAATTCTAGCGCCCACAAATCAAGCAGAAACAGGCTGGTAGGCCTAGATGTGAGAGAATGGGTCTGTGCGGTCAGTGTGCGCAGTATAAAAAAAATCCTGCAGTACACAGTGCATAATGAGGGAAAAAAAACTCCGACCGTGTTTTTGGTTTAAAAGAGCGACTTTGCAGTCTATTTTCGTATGGTATTTTTGGTTATATTCTCGTTTTCTTGGTCTCATTCGATAGAATGGAAAATATATTAGAGAAATAGAGATAATTTTGATTGGTTTCTCGAAGACAAGTACGTAGAAAGTGAGCGCAAATTAGCGAAAATTTTTGATATTTGCCCATGTTCAAGAGTAAACAAATCACGCCATGCATACAATACATATCAACTGGCGAGTCTAATATTCTTGCACAAGTGTGCTGATATTATTTGTACCGTTTTTACAATGATGCAATAGTATACATAACAGTAAATCTTCAATTTTTTATGATAATAAAAATTCAAAATGGAAAGCAAAAGAAATGTAAGAGGGGCCTGGAGACATGACTAATGAACAGATAAAATGTTATTTGAGTGCCAGGAATGTCTTTCTCATTTATTCTGGACCCTATTTTGAAATTGGCATCTTCTGAAATTTGTATGAAATTGGCCAAATTGCCAATTTCTGACCACCTTATTGGGTAATTGAAATCAGTAAATTGGCAGTTTCTTATACTCAATTGATAGAACAAATGAAATTCTAGCGAAATAGCTATAATTTTAGTAGACTGGAACATTGGAATCTGCAGAAAATAGGGCTCAAAGTGGGGGAAATCGCCGATGCGTAAATAGCATCGATACCGCTAACTTCGCGAAAGCATAATTCCGTTAGTTTTAAATCAAATTTCATAATTTTGGTGGCGTTATGATCGGAAAAAGATTCTCTATCATTTCATAGGAAAAAATAATTTTTTTTTTTTCCGAAAATGTTTCGACCCTGAGAGAGAGTTAAGAATCGGGGTCCCGACTCTGAAAGGGTTAAGTGATTCAGTGATTCTATGATATGTTATGATACTAAAACAGCATGAATTGATAAAGGCTATAGCACCAGCCAGCGATAAAGTGTAGCATTAACAGTGTAGCAAGTAAGTTAAGCCATTAATCTATAGAAAAATTATGACACGAAACTTAACTCCTCCATTGTTGTTTGAGGTATAGGGCGACTGACAACACTGTCGTCAACTGCTGCTGTCCACCACCACCACTATGTGTACGGCTTATGATCAGTGGCCCTTATACACCCAACAACAAACAACACAACATCAGTCCTCACATTTGTAATGATATATTTTATTCATTCTAGAGTATATGTTATGTTTTTATGTTATTAATATTGTTTATTATGTCATATTAGATGAATTGTGACAGATAAATAAACCGTAGAGTTGATATTAGTGTCATAATGAAGGACTATCTTGTCCTGTCCCCAAACACACCCTTGTAGCCAGCACATTTCCAAACATACGCCTGAAACAACTCTCTGGAACACTTTTTTGACCAACAGGGGTCCAGTGACTCAAGCTGGTCCTAGTGCCATTAAAAAACAAAGAAGGGAAGTAACCCCGGAAAGAACTTGGTACCTGAAGTCTTAATTGAAGGGGATTCCCCTTCCAAACACTAGCAACTCCTCCTTCCTCGTCCCTCCTTCCTCTTCCACACATCAACAACTCTTCAATAAAGTTAAGTGTCAAGTTATTACTGTTTTATGTACTTTACATCTCATTCTTTTCTGTGTAATTTAATGTAGAAACAATATTTATTTTAATACTTTTGGGTGTCTGAAACAGATTAATTGAATTTCCATTATTTCTTATGGGGAAAATAATTCGGATTAAGTTATTTTCAGTTTAATTTAAGCCCTCTGGAATGAATTAACCCTTTCAGGATCCAAGGGGGGTCTCCGAAACTCGTTCTCTGGGTCCAAGAATTAAAAAAAAAAATTCTTATGAAATGATAGAGAATCGTTTTCCGATCATAACGCCACAAAAATTATGAAATTTGATCGAAAACTAATGGAATTGCAGTACAGAATGGGTCAAATAACAAGAGAACAAACAAAACGTTACTCATCAAACCTAACGAGTCTGATAAGAAGGTCAAAAAAATTGTACTATGAGAACAGATTACATAATTTAAAAGGTGATATAAAAATAACCTGGAAAACCCTATCTGAAATTCTAGGAACTAAAAAGATATCCACAAACAGAACAATCAAGCTAACAAAACCAGATGAACCCCTACTCCCACCTATTGAAACAGCAAACAAACTAAATGATTTCTTCTCCACCATAGGAAAAAAGCTGGCAAGCAAAATCCCAAGTTCAAACACTCCACCTAACGACTATCTCACTGGCACCTATCCGAACACACTATTCCTAGCCCCGACCAACCCAATAGAAGTTTCACTTATAATTAACACATTAAAAAACAAAGCAGGTGACCTAAATAACTTACCACCTTTTATATACAAAAAAGCCTCTCAAGTTCTCTCACCAATTATTGCAACACTAACAAATCCATCGAATCCTCTACCTTCCCAACAATACTCAAAATAGCGAGGGTCACCCCCATACATAAAGCAGGAGATCAAACAGACCTGAATAACTACAGGCCGATATCTAACTTACCCCTTCTTTCCAAAATCTTTGAAAAATTTATTCATAGACAAATATATTCCTACCTCACCTCCAACAACGTACTCAACCACTGTCAATTTGGATTCAGGCGTAATAAAAATACAAATGATGCCATTATATACATGTTAGAAATAATTTACACCGCTCTTGAAAAAAAAAGAAATCCCAGTGGGAATCTTCATTGATTTACGTAAAGCTTTTGATACAGTTGACGATGATCTGTTACACCTAAAATTATCACACTATGGTATAACAGGGCACTCCCTCAACTACCTAAAATCATACCTTAGCAACAGAAACCAATATGTGTACACAAATGGAGCTAGCTCTACCGTGCAAACTATCATAGTAGGTGTCCCACAGGGAAGTGTTCTTGGCCCACTTCTCTTTCTCATTTACATTAACGACCTACCAAATGCATCTCAACTACTCAAACCCATACTATTTTCAGATGACACTACATACATTATCTCGCACCCAAGCCCAGACATACTTGCCAACACTGTAAATACTGAATTTCAGAAAATATCTACCTGGATGATGACCAACAAACTTACTCTCAATATTGATAAAACCTATTTTATTCAGTTTGGGAACAGAGCTACAAACGCACCACTTAACATAATGATAAACGGGTCCCCTATCACAAAACTCAGAGGGAAAATTCTTAGGAATCCATCTTGACAGTGGCCTCAAATTTCAGACACATATACAACAAATTTCCAAGAAAGTCTCAAAGACCGTGGGAATACTATCCAAGATACGGTACTATGTTCCACAACCAGCTCTCCTTACCCAATATCACTCACTCATTTACCCCTACCTCACCTATGGAATCTGCGCATGGGGCTCTACATCAATAACTCATCTCAGACCATTAATAATGCAACAAAAGGCAGCAGTTAGAATGATAACAAATTCACACTCCAGACAACATACTCCACCAATATTCAAAAACCTAAACTTACTCACCATACAAGACATTCATACTTTTTACTGTGCCTATTACATACAGTGGTACCTCGAGTTACGATATTTTATCGTTCGAGAATGCTGTTCAAGTGCCATTACCAAACGAATTTATCCCCATAAGGAATAATGTAAAATAGACTAGTCCTTTTACACCCCCAAAAATATACTTACAAAAGCATTTAAAAAAATAAACTTACATAAAAGGGCGATTTTGGGGACCATCGTAACTCGAGGTACAGTAGAACGTCATTTAGCACGAGATTATGTTGCACGTTACCGGTATTGCACGATTTAAGATTTGCGACACATTATCATCTTACACGACGTAAAGATGATATTACACGGTTCGGCAGGAGGGGAAAAATTTTGAGCGCATGGTTATTTACTGCCTAAGAATCCTCATGCTTTGAGGAAAAGGGAATTTTTCCTTCCTGTAAACTAAGTTTATTCAGATACACGGGGCCAGGAGCTGAGTCTCGACCCCTGCAACCACAATTAGGTGAGTACAGTTACATACATTATCATACATAGCAGCATATGTGTAGAGAACCTAGGATAACCCAAGTCAGTCAATGGAAATACTGTCACTCTGACTTATTTGGGTTATCCTAGGTTCTCTACACATGCTGCCATGTATGATAATCTTCGTAACTGTATCTGTGTATACCTGAATAAACTTACTTACAGTTTGTGGGAAGGAAAAACAAGTAACCATTCTCACAAGCAGTCTTGTTTCTACTACTGTTGTTGTGGTTCAGCAGACACCACCCGCCACGGACCCCAGCATTCGTACGTATTTCATACGCGTTAAGAAGTCCTGGCTACAAGCCAGCTGTGTTTGTGAAGAATAAAATAGAGTGAATTGTGTTTTGATCTTGAATTAACGAAGAAAACAAAGATATTAGACAAGACATAACCCGTGGCCGTAATGAAGTGTTACTTTGTACACATAAAAGATGTAAACATAAGTTTGTGTGACTGACTGACTGAATGACTGACTGAGTGACTAACTTGACTGACTGACTGAATGACTTGACTGACTGACTGAATGACGACTGAATGACGCTGACTGAATGACTTGACTGACTGACTGAATGACTTGACTGACTGACTGAATGACTTGACTGACTGACTGAATGACTTGACTGACTGACTGAATGACTTGACTGACTGACTGAATGACTTGACTGACTGACTGAATGACTTGACTGACTGTACTGAATGACTTGACTGACTTACTGAATGACTTGACTGACTACTGAATGACTTGACTGACTTACTGAATGACTTGACTGACTACTGAATGACTTGACTGACTTACTGAATGACTTGACTGACTTACTGAATGACTTGTGACTACTGATGACTTGACTGACTACTGAGACTTGACTGACTTACTGAATGACTTGACTGACTTACTGGAGCGACATGAACTTGACTGACTTACTGAATGACTTGACTGACTTACTGATGACTGTGACTACTGATGACTGACTTACTGAATGACTTGACTGACTTACTGAATGACTTGACTGACTTACTGAATGACTTGACTGACTTACTGAATGACTTGACTGACTTACTGAATGACTTGACTGACTTACTGAATGACTTGACTGACTTACTGAATGACTTGACTGACTTACTGAATGACTTGACTGACTTACTGAATGACTTGACTGACTTACTGAATGACTTGACTGACTTACTGAATGACTTGACTGACTTACTGAATGACTTGACTGACTTACTGAATGACTTGACTGACTTACTGAATGACTTGACTGACTTACTGAATGACTTGACTGACTTACTGAATGACTTGACTGACTTACTGAATGACTTGACTGACTTACTGAATGACTTGACTGACTTAAAGTTAGACACTCAGTTCAACCATCGACTTCAGTTCAAGAACTTCTACTATCCACCTCAGCCCAGTAGGGCCACACCATCCATATCCACTCTTCACTACCATCCACAAACATCATTACCCACAATTTAAGGTAAGAAATACTATTATTTCTATTGCATTTGTAGTCTTAAGCAGTAATAGATCATGACAATGCACTACAATTACATATCCACCTCAGCTCAGTAGGGCCACACCATCCATATCCACTCTTCACTACCATCCGCAAACATCATTACCCACAATTTAAGGTAAGAAATACTATTATTTCTATTGCATTTGTAGTCTTAAGCAGTAATAGATCATGACAATGAACTAAAATTACATATTCGCCTTCAATTTTTGCAAGATATGTTGGTCTAAAAACTTGTTTGGCTTTTGGGGACTCTCAAACACGTATCCCTATTTTTCCCATAAGTTCTGTTAATCATTTAAGACGAAATTATCTAACACGACTTTTTCAAGAACGTATCTATCGTGCTAAATGACGTCCTACTGTACCACTGTACATAGAACACACTATGCAAATATTAACCCACCACTCAAACTTCTCCTTACCAATTTTAACAGGACACATGACCATAACACTAGACACAGATCACTCCTTGATGTTCCCCGTGTCCATCTAACACTATGTAAAAACTCAATGCATATAAAAGGCATGAAAATTTGGAATTCATTACCTGTCATTGCCAAAGAAACCCTACCTGTACCCCAATTCAAAATGATGCTAAAAAAACCACCTTCTCACCCAAACCTAAATGCTCAATATCAAACATTCCCAACAAAGTAGAATAATCACTTAAATGTAAAAACCTGATTAATCACTTAAATGTAAAAACCTGTTATGAATAATACATACTAAGCTACCTGTTTCTATAACATTTACATTATAATGACCACGTAAACTGTAACTGCAATGCAATTAATTGTTTTAAATTGTTATCTCACTCAATTAGTTGCATTGCTACAATTAATAAATTATTATGTTCAACTTGTATTCAAATTTTATAACTTGGATACACAATTATACTTATTTTATAAATTATCAACCATAATTTTTTACCATGTAGTCTACTATTAAATAGTCCTAAGAATGCCCGCAATGCACAGCATATTAGGGGCTTTTGGCATGTACATCTCATTTATACCTATGTATCATGTCTACCTAACTATGTATCATTGTACCATGTCTAAATAAATTATTATTATTATTATTATGCTTTCGCAAAGTTATCGGTATGGATGATATTTACGCATCGGCGATTTCACCCACTTTGTGCCCTATTTTCGGTAAATTCCAATGTTTGAGTCTACTAAAATTATAGCTATTTCGCTAGAACTCCATTTCTTCTATCGATTGAGTACAAGAAACTGCCTATTTACCAATTACAAATACAGTGGTACCTCGAGTTACGATGGTCCCCAAAATCGCCCTTTTATGTAAGTTTATTTTTTTAAATGCTTTTGTAAGTATATTTTTGGGGGTGTAAAAGTGTCGCGTGGGTCTTGGGAGAGATATATAGGAGGTCAAAGATACTCCTTGTTGGATGGTTACGGAAGCCCCTCTTACATTACTTTTGCTTATCATTTTGAATTTATATTCTCACAAAAATAGAAGATTTACTGTTATGTATACAACTGCATCATTGTAAAAATGATATAAACAATATCAGAGCACTTGTGCATGAATATTAGACTCGCCAGTTGATGTGTATTGGACGCATGGTGTGATTTATTTACTCTTGAACATCGTCAAAAATCGAACATTTTTGCTACTTTGAGCTCAATTTTATGGTACTTGTCATTGTCAAACTAATCAAAATCATTTTTATTTCTGTAATATATCTTCCATTCTATCAAATGAGACCAAGATAACGAGAATACATCAATAAATACCATACGAAAATAGACTCCAAAGTTGCAGTTTTAAACCAAAAATACGGTCAGTTTTTTTTTCCTCATTATGCACTGTGTGGTGCAGGAATTTTTTTATACTGCGTACACTGACCGCACAGACCCATTCTATCACATCTAGGCCTAACAGGTAGTTTCTGCTTGATTTGAGGGCGCTAGAATTTAGGCATACTAGTATGTCAATAACCCCAGGGCGTAAGCCGTACTAGTACGTCAATAACCTTGAAAGGGTTAATAGTGTAATCTGGGGTCCACTGTATTAAAAAAAAAAAATTTTTCTTTTCAAAATGTTAAGATTATTTTTTTGATTGTTTTTATCCTAAAAAAATTTTTTTTTGCCATCAGTACTTACCGAGATTTGGAGGCATAAAGTTGGCAGAAAATGAGCCGCGTATGGCAACAGCGGCGAATGCCGCTTACTCAGTAAACTTTTGTTTACTTCCATTCATAGATTTCTTTTTTTTTTCACTATTTTATTTTTTTACGTAACTTATGTGGCCTGTGAGACCAAAGTAAGGTTCAATGTATATATATACACTCATTGTTTGCAACACAATAACCGCACAAACATTATTATCATTATATTGTTTACAAAACTTGTTTACACAAACCAACAATACAAAAAATTCTTTATTACTGTTGTTCTATAATATATATACAAATATACAGTCACTGGACATGTTCATAGAAGTTCTGCAGCTTGTGGAACTCTTTGAAACATGGTTCTATGCAAAGTGGTGTTTTACATTCCTCACACATAAAAAGAGTGTCTCCATTTTTGTGGGCATTTTTTTTGTATATGAACAGACAAAACACCTCTTGTGAGCAGTTTTCCTCAAAGTAGTAGCAGGCAGTTGTGTTAGGTAGTTATCCTAGGTTGATGGTCCTCTGGGTCGTCATTCTTTCCTTCCTTCCTTCCTTCCTCCCTCCCTTCCTTCCTTCCTTCCTACCTTCCTTCCTTCCTTCCGGAATTCCTTCCTTAATTCCTTAATTCCTTCCTTCCTACATTCCTTCCTACATTCCTTCCTTCCTTCCTTCCTTCCTTCCTTCCTTCCTTCCTTCCTTCCTTCCTTCCTTCCTACCTTCCTTCCTTCCTTCCTTCCTTCCTTAATTCCTTAATTCCTTCCTTCCTACATTTCTTCCTACATTCCTTCCTTCCTTCCTTCCTTCCTTCCTTCCTTCCTTCCTTCCTTCCTACCTTCCTACCTTCCTACCTTCCTACCTTCCTACCTTCCTACCTTCCTACCTTCCTACCTACCTACCTACCTACCTACCTACCTACCTACCTACCTACCTACCTACCTACCTACCTACCTTCCTTCCTTCCTTCCTTCCTTCCTTACTACCTTTCATCTCGTCCTTCCTTTCTTCCTTCTTTTTCTTATATATACACACACAGTCACTGGACACGTGCCTAGAACTGCTATAAGCTTCTGGAAGCTGGTTTTTGTGTCTGGGTCATCATTCCGTCCTTCCTTTCTTCCTACATTCCTTCTTACCTTCCTTCCTACATTCCTCCTTCCTTTCATCTCGTCCTTCCTTTCTTCCGTCCTTCTGGTTTCTATATATACGCATACATAATCACTGGACATTTCATAGAATTGCTATTAGCTTCTGGAAGCTGGTTATTGTTTGTGGGTCGTCATTCCTTCCTTCCTACATTCCTTCTTACCTTCCTTCCTACCTTCCTCCTACCTTCCTTCCTGCCTTCCTTCCTACCTTCCTTAATGCCTTCCTTCCTACCTTTTTTCCTTCCTTCCTTCCTTCCTACCTTCCTTCCTACATGCCTTCCTACTTTCCTTACTTCCTACATTCCTAACTACCTACCTTCCTTCCTTTCATCTCGTCCTTCCTTCCTTTCATCTCGTCCTTCCTTCCTTTCATCTCGTCCTTCCTTCCTTTCATCTCCTCCTTCCTTTCTTCCTTCTGGTTTCTATATATATACACATATATAGTCACTGGACACTTCACAGAACTGATATTTAGCTTCTGGAAGCTGGCTGTTGTGAGTGTGTGGACTTATCAATATGCTGAGTCAGGGTGCAGCTGCTGTCAAAATTATATATTATACCATCACTCACCACCCTCACTGCCTTGTCAACACCCATGGGGTCCCATGCTCTTCTTCCCCACAGTCCTTCCTACCTACTTACTTATTTTCTTTCATTCTTTTTTCTTTCTTCCTTCTAGTATCCTGGGCATTGCTTTCGGTCACAAACTCCTCAAAACCATGAAATTCATCTTCATTGACACTTCCATCTGTGTTAGAGCTATCATTTGGGAAGAGAAGAGTCCCAGATTCGCCCGGAGTCAGATATTTCTTACTGCTTGGCATGCTGAACAAGGACTACTGAAATGGCATTCCCACAATGCACCACTGGCTCCCCGATTTTTTTTATACTGCGCACACTGCCCACACAGACCCATGCTCTCACATGTGGGCCTACCAGCTTTCTCCCACTTGATTTGAGGCCGCTAGAATTTATGTGTATTAATACGTCCAAAACAGTGGCTCGTAAGACGTATATATACGACCGAAACAGTCAAAGGGATAAAAATGAAAATGGAAATGTAATTAATGAACAGAGTATATGTTATTTTAGTTCCAGGAATGCCTGCATTATTTATTCTGGACTTACTTTTAAATTGGAATATTTTAAAATTTGTATGAAATTGGCCAAATTACTATTTTTTGATCACTTTATTGGGTAATTGAAATAGTTGATTGGGCAATTTCTTGTGCTCAATTAATAAAATGGAAGACATACATATTGTACTAGTAAAATAGTTAAGAATTTGGCCAACTGGATCAATGTAATTGGCCTAAAATTGGACTCAAAGTGGAGGAAATCGCTGATTCACAAATGTTGCTGACACAGCAAAATTTGCAAAAGCGTAATTTCGTCAGTTTTCTATCAAATTTTGTACTTTTTGTTTTTATTACCTTCAGAAAAAGATTCTCTACTATTTCATAAGAAAAAAATAGCTTTTTTAACTTGCTACCATGAGAGCGCAGGGGTCATGACTCTGAAAGAGTTAATGGTGGTTAGGATCACAGGTTAAGGAGGTTTTTTTTACAGTAGCTTTGAAGTGACTGGCAGATACAGATACAGATACAGTGGTACCTCGACTTACGATGTTATCATCTTACGTTATATTCGATAACCGATATTTATAACGTAAGAAATTTGAATGCGACTTACGATGTTTGATTCGTCTAACGACATTCGTACTGGACGTGTCTGCTTGGCGCCCAGCTGAGCGCGCACTCCAGGGAGCGTCAGTGTGCTATTGTTTACAAGTGAGAGCGACCACCCACCCACACCCACGCATTCATACCAGTATATTGTCATTATTCCACTGTTTTTAGTGCTTGCAACTGCTAAATAAGCCACCATGGGCCCCAAGAAAGCTCCTAGTGCCAAGCCTGTGGTAAAGAATGTGCAGGGAGTGAAGCATTTATGCAGGGAGTGTAGCAGGCATGCAGGGAGTGTAGCAGGCATGCAGGGAGTGTAGCAGGCATGCAGGGAGTGTAGCAGATGCAGGAGTGTAGCAAAGATGCAGAGAGTGTAGCAGGATGCAGGGAGTGTAGCAGGCATGCAGGGAGTGTAGCAGGGATGCAGGGAGTGTAGCAGGGATGCAGGAGTGTAGCAGGGATGCAGGGAGTGTAGCAGGATGCAGGGAGTGTAGCAGGATGCAGGGAGTGTAGCAAGGATGCAGGGAGTGTAGCAAGGATGCAGGGAGTGTAGCAAGGATGCAGGGAGTGTAGCAAGGATGCAGGGAGTGTAGCAGGCATGCAGGGAGTGTAGCAGGCATGCAGGGAGTGTAGCAGGCATGCAGGGAGTGTAGCAGGATGCAGGGAGTGTAGCAGGGATGCAGGGAGTGTAGCAAGGATGCAGGGAGTGTAGCAAGGATGCAGGGAGTGTAGCAAGGATGCAGGGAGTGTAGCAAGGATGCAGGGAGTGTAGCAAGGATGCAGGGAGTGTAGCAAGGATGCAGGGAGTGTAGCAAGGATGCAGGGAGTGTAGCAAGGATGCAGGGAGTGTAGCAAGGATGCAGGGAGTGTAGAAAGGATGCAGGGAGTGTAGCAAGGATGCAGGGAGTGTAGCAAGGATGCAGGGAGTGTAGCAAGGATGCAGGGAGTGTAGCAAGGATGCAGGGAGTGTAGCAAGGATGCAGGGAGTGTAGCAAGGATGCAGGGAGTGTAGCAAGGATGCAGGGAGTGTAGCAAGGATGCAGGGAGTGTAGCAAGGATGCAGGGAGTGTAGCAAGGATGCAGGGAGTGTAGCAAGGATGCAGGGAGTGTAGCAAGGATGCAGGGAGTGTAGCAAGGATGCAGGGAGTGTAGCAAGGATGCAGGGAGTGTAGCAAGGATGCAGGGAGTGTAGCAAGGATGCAGGGAGTGTAGCAAGGATGCAGGGAGTGTAGCAAGGATGCAGGGAGTGTAGCAAGGATGCAGGGAGTAGCATGATGCAGGAGTGAGATGCAGGGAGTGTAGCATTCAAAGAAAAGGCCAGTAACCCCAGAAAAGGACTTGGTACCTGCAGTGTTAATGGAAGGGGATTCCTCTTCCAAACACTAGCATACTACTCCACCTTCTCCCCTCCTCCCATCCTCCACACATCAACAACTCTTCAATAAATGTAAGTGACATGTTATTGTACAATATTTACATGTGTATTTAGGTATTCTTTATTAAATTCTGTATTATTTAATGTCAAAAAGTTCTAAAAAATATTTTATTTAACTACTTTTGGAAGTCTTGGACGGATTAAATTTATTTCCATTATTTCTTATGGGGAAAATTGATTCGAGTAACGATTGTTTCGCCTTAAGATATGCCCTCTCTGACGGATTAATATCGTAAGTCGAGGTACCACTGTATTCTGAAGCTTTCAGGTAATTTTTTTTTTCAGATTTTGTGTTTTTATGCACATTAAGTTTTTACAATGGTTAAGTCAGATACTGGGGAATATCAGAGATTTTAGTGTCTAGTATTGTGCAGATGAGTTCTGTTGCAACTATCAAGTAATTTTGTCAGGGCATAATTTATATTAGAATTTATTGCCCTGTATATGTAGCATGCACAGTAGTACAAGTGAATGTTATGTATATTAAGTAAGTTTGTCTTTGAAGAGTGGGTTAGTGTATTGTCTGACAGTAGACTGGGTGATCATACGTACTGCTGCTTTTTGTTGAGTTATTATTGGCTTAAGGTGATTTGCTGTAGTATATCCCCAGGCACAAATAGCATAGGTGAGGTAGGAATATATTAGAGTAAGTAGGGCTGTTTGAGGTACATTGTAATGTATCTTTGATTGGATGCCAACTGTTTTAAATACTTTGGAATGTGTTGGATGTGTGTGTTGAATTTCAAGTTGCAATCTAGGAACAGACCTAGGAATTTTCCTTCATTTTGTTTAGCAATGGGAGAACCATTACTCATAACATTTAGTTGTACATTTGTTGCTCTGTTCCCAAACTTCATGTAGAATGTCTTATCAATGTTAAGTGTAATTTTATTGGTAGTCATCCAGGTTGATATCTTTAATAGTTTGTCATTAACCCTTTCATTGTCCAGACCCCTATTCTGAGAATTGCTCTCAGGGTCCAAGAATCACCCCCTCCACCTCGAGAAAAAAATTCTTATAAAATGACAGAGAATCTTTTTCTTCTAAAGGGAATGAAAACAAAAGTACAAAAATTTATGGAAATTGACGAAATTTTTACGCTTTCATGAATTTTGCTGTCACAACAAAATTTACACACTGGCAATTTTTGCCCACTTTGAGTCTTATTTTAGGTGAATTACATTGCTCCAGTTGACCAAATTAGTAGCTATTTCGCTAGTATGTCTTCCATTTTATCAGTTGAGCAAAATCGCCCAATTGTGAAATCAACTACAGCATCTCCTCACTTAACGATGGAGTTCTGTTCCTAAGACCACGTCGTTAAACGAATTCATCACTAAGTGAGGAGCATACTACAGTGGTCCCTCGGTTTTCGTGCATATCCAAACTCGAACATTTATGTAAGTGTATTTTCGTAAGTGCTGTTGCAAGTGTATTTTTGGGGGTCTGAAATAGACTAACCTGCGTGACATTATTTCTTAAGGAAGTAAATTCGGTTGGTAATGGCACTTGAACAGCAGTCTGGAACGAATTTTCGGCGAAAACCGAGGGACCACTGTATAATGGAAGTGGGTTTGTATCAACCATCTTCGATATTGTTTTAATGTCACCTTTGCACCATTCGTAACATTTCTGGTATACAGTGGAACCTCTGCTTACGAGTGTCCCACCATGCAAGTTTTTCAGGATACGAGCTGTTACTCGATCAGTTTTTTGCTCCTTGATACGAACCAAAATTCAGGTTCTCTTGGTCTAGGGAATTGTATCCGTGCTCCAGTTCCCTAAATTAAGCCTGAATACCTTTCATCCCCTCCCCCCACAGGCGCTGTATAATCTTACGGGTTTAGTGCTTCCCCATTATAATAATAATAATATAATACAGTGGACCCCCGAGTTTCGGTCATAATTCGTTCCAGAAGGCTGCTCACGTGCCATTACCGAACGAATTTGCTTCCCTAAGGAATAATGTCAAGTAGGTTAGTCCATTTCAGACCCCCAAAAATACATTTACAAAAGCACTGACAATAATACACTTACATAATTGTTCAAGTTTTGAGGTGACCGAAACTCGGGGGGTCCACTGTATAATAATAATACTATAATAATAATACTATAATAACAAGTGAACCTCACAAACACATTGTTTTCTCTTATAATAACACCTCAGAAGGGGAAGCATGGGTAGATGTTTTCAAGAGTGGGAGCGAGAATGGCCGCCACCACTTGTCACATAATGACATATTTTATTCATTCTAGAGTATATATCAGGTTTCTATGTTATTTATATTGTTTTTTATGTCATTAGATGAATTGTGATATAGATAAATAAGCTGTAGAGTTGATATTAGCGTTATATTGAAGTGTATTTTGTCCTGCCTCCTGAGAGCAGGAATTCCGCTGGAATGGATTAATGGCATTTCAATTAATTTAAATGAGGAAAATTGACTCAGCATACGAGCAGATTGGGTTACGAGCTAGGTCACGGAACAGAAAAAACTCGTAAGCAGAGGTTCCACTGTATTTTTAAATGTTTATACAGTAGTGTACTGTATATTGAAATAAACAGAATAGAGGAAATCACCTCTAATATACATTATTTAGGTATAAATACTGGTCAGAGAGCCCATTGTAAGTTTGAGGCATTGGTAAATGAGTACGTTGCTAAGTGAGGAGGGGCTGTATTTCAATTACCCAATAAGGTGATCAGGAACTGGTAATTTGGCCAATTTCACACAAATTTCAAAATAGGGTAGAAGATTTACTGTTATGCAATATTGTAATAATTGTATAAATAATGTCACTGCATATGTGAACACATATTAGACCCACCAGTTGAACATGTATTGGAAGAGTGACGTGATTTGTTTACTCTTGAATATCAGCAAAAAATTTTCATTTTCCTACTTTGAGCTCAATTTCAAGCTATTTTCATTCCTGAAACCAATCAAAATCATCTCTATTTCTGTAATATATCTTTAATTCTATCAAATGAAACCGAGAATACAACCATAAAAACCATGCAAAAATACACCGCAAAATTGCTGCTTTAAACCAAAAACATGGTCACAGTTTTTTCTCTTTATGCACTGCATGCTGCAGGATTTTTTTATATGGTGCACATTTACCACATAGACCCATTCTCTCATATCTAGGCCCAAATTTATCGCTCGAAGCTTATCTGAGTGAGCTGAGCTCATGGCGTAGAACTACGGAACTGACACTGGCTTCAAAGCCGTAGAACTATGGCATGGGCTCTGAAAGGGTTAAAATATATTCTTATAAAACTGTCATTTAATTATATCACTGTTTTAAGATTCATAGTCCAATCTCTTACCTCAAAAATTGTTGTGCTGAAACAAATTATCATTTAGACGAATTGATGCAGACTTGCCAAATGGTCATAATTGCTTACCAAACATCTTGGTAAATGTTTGCAAGTTAAGTGGAGCATTTTTCCGTTTTTCTAATTTTGGAATTCATTTATTAAATCTTGTCCACATCAGTTTTTGTGGGGTGGTGATTTGGAAGATTACTTCCCAAAGTGTATTCCAGGCTTTCTCTGAAAGTAATCTCAGGCTCTTGCTGAATGTTTGTATTGAGAATTTTTTAAATAGGCTCTTTCATTTTTTTTGGTTTTCTTATTGTACATTGTATCTTCTTAAAATTGAATTTTTAGTTTCGAGTCTTCTCTTTCATAGGAAGAATATTATTGTTAATATAGTACAGGTATTGGAGGATTTCTGTGTTTTGAAAATATTTTATAAGAGTAATTGCTGAAGTGAAGTAATGACTAATAATTTATCTAATGTCAATACATTATAATATTTAAATATAGCTTATTAATTAATTTTATAATGTAGAAATATGATGTCAGTAATTCCTGTAAGTGGGACTTCATAATCCAATTAGGGAAGAGAGGCATGTTGAGAGAGTATAATGAAATGTTTTACCTGGGAAGATTGTGTATCTCTTCTTGTAGCACTCAATCTGCCAGCATCATTACCATTGGATATTTAAGTCACAGTGACATTGCAGAGGAGCGTCTGTAGGGTGGGAGGTGGTGTGGCAGAAGCTCATTTCTTTGGTCGCTGGTCGGAGCCTCATCAAACAGGCAGTGCTTCTGTTTATAAGAGAGGCCGTGGCCCAGCTGGTATCATATGGAGAGAATGGATAAGGGAAGAATGGCTAAGAGAGTACTATATATATTTGAGTGAGGTGAGTGACAGTATGTATAGGAGACTTCCAAACTTAAGATACAGAGTGATGAAGTTTGCTAGCAAGAGACGTAATGGTTTGGTCATGTGTGTGTTAACCTCAGTGTTTTGGAGAAGGCTATGCATGGTCCACCTGATTTTAATTGCAAAAAAATGTCTCTTTCAAATATATATATATAATAATTAGAGTACAGTGATACCCCGAGTTTCGGCCACATCCCAATTCGAACAATTATGTAAGTGTATTATTGTAAGTGCTTTTGTAAGTGTATTTTTGGGGGTCTGAAACAGACTAATCTAATTTACATTATTCCTTATGGGAACAAATTCGTTCAGTAATGGCACTTGAACAGCCTCCTGGATTGAAGTATGGCTGAAACTCGGGGTTCCACTGTACAGTGGACCCCCGAGTAACGAACAAAATTCGTTCCAGAAGCCTGCTCAAGTGCCATTACCGAACGAATTTACTCCCTTAAGAAATAATGTCAAGTAGGTTAGTCCACTTCAGATCCCCAAAAATACACTTAAAAAAGCACTTACAATATTATACTTACATAATTGTATGATTTCCGGGGTGTTCGTAACTCGGGGTCCACTGTATTTAATTTCATTGAGACCAAAATTGTTAGTCATTACATCTTTAAATACTGTACTTTAATGGTTAATATACAGTGGACCCTGAGTAACGAGCACCCCGGAAATCGTACAATTATGTAAGTATAATATTGTAAGTGCTTTTGTAAGTGTATTTTTGGGGTCTGAAATAGACTAACCTACTTGACATTATTCCTTAAGGGAGTAAATTCGTTCGGTAATGGCACTTGAGCAGGCTTCTGGAATGAATTATGCTCGTTACTCGGGGGTCCACTGTACTTTTAAAAGTATGAGCAAACTCTCTTATTTGAAAAAGACTCATTATATTTAACACTTGCTCAAATGATTTCAAATACAGTAGGGCCCCACTTATACGGCAGGTTAGGTTCCACGCTACCGCCAGAAAGTGGACATTGCCGGAAAGCAGAACACCATTTTTTTCCACTTGTAAATGCGTATAAATGCCAGATAACAAGTTTACACTAACTTGCATTAAGTTAGCAATAGAACTAGGCATTAAAAACAATAAAAAGTAAAATACACACACAGTACACCCATTACTTACCTTAAAATATTTGTAGTCTTAATATAGGGTGACAGGTGAGTAGTATTTGTAGGAAGTCAGGTGTGGGAGGTATGGTATAGAGATGTATCGGATGTGAAAATTTAGATATCCACAGATGCGGATGTGTATGAGGATGTCTTACTTAATTTGCGGATGCAGATGTAAGAAATTGTGCGGATGTTCCAGGGATTCAGGTGTGAATGCATCTGCGGATATCTGTTCACAGTAAAATGCGGATGCGGATGTAAGAAATTGTGCGGATGTTCTGCGGATGCGGATATCCAATACATTACTAGTATGGTAGCCAACCAGGCCACCCCACCCACACAAAATATACTATGACATTTAAAGTGCCCTATAGTGATAAAATGTGTATACAGTACACTCATCACTTACCTTAAAATATTTCTAGTCTTAATGTAGGGCGAGAGGCGAGTAAATGAGGTAAAACGAATAAACGAGAGAGAGAGGGAGAGAGAAAAAGTAAATCAGAGAGAAGAGAGACGCGGAGTTACGTAAACAAGCAGACAAACGCTACACACACAACCCAGACAAACGCGTCTGGTTTTGTTTCATACACTTAACATCTCATATTTGTTAATTTATTCTACTGTGGGGTGTATTTATCATGTTTATATATTATGTAGCGTGTTTATTATATAATTTTGAAAAAAAAATCATAGATGAAAATGCTACACAATAATAATCAGTGATTATTATTGTGTAGTATTATTATTATTAATAATATGGCATCCTCAATACTACTGAGACACTTTTAGTGATTTTAATGTGTACCTGCACGGCCAGCACAGTGTGTAAGTTTATTTAGGTATAGGTACATATAATTATCAGAGTACAGTGGTACCCTGAGTTTCATCCATAATTCGTTCCAGAAGGCTGTTTGAGTGCTGTTACCGTACGAATTTGTTCCCATTAGGAATAATATAAATTAGATTAGTCTGTTTCAACCCCCAAAAATACACTTACAAGAACACTTACAATAATACACTTACATAATTGTTTGAGTTGGGAGCTGTACGAAACTCAGGGTACAACTATATACAGTGGTACCTCAGTTAACGATATTTTTTCATTCCAGAATGCTGTTCAAGTGCCATTACCAAACGAATTTATCTCCATACGGAATAATGTAAAATAGACTAGTCCTTTTAGACCCCCAAAAATACACTTACAAAAGCATTTAAAAAATAAACTTACATAAAAGGGCGAGTTTGGGGACCATCGTTAACCGAGGTACCACTGTATATAAAACATGAAATAACTTTAAAACACTTGAAATTTTGGAAAGTTTCCAAATGTAATGGAGAGACATGGTGCTTACAGAGCTCACAGAGAATGTAAACAAACTGGGTGGGGTGCGGAGACCATATTAGAAAGTCAGGTGAGGGTGGCCATATAGCGAGTTTTGGTCATACAGTGGTACCCCGAGTTTTGTACTGCTCCCAACTCGAACAATTATGTAAGTGTATTATTGTAAGTGCATTTGTAAGTGTATTTTTGGGGTCTGAAATGGACTAATCTAATTTACATTATTCCTTATGGGATCAAATTTGTTCAGTAACGGCACTCGAACAGCCTTCTGGAATGAATAAAATACGAAACTTGGGGTACCACTGTAATTTGAAATGTCCGTATTAGCAGAACACTGTAAAGCAGGACCCTACTGTACCTTTATTTATATTTGTGTAATTATTTTATACAGTGGACTCCCGGAAATCGGCCATAATTCCTTCCAGAATGTTGTTTGAGTGGCATTACTGAACAAATTTATTCCCATAAGGACAAATGTAAATTAGATTAGTCGTTTCAGACCCCCAAAAATACACTTACAAAAGCACTTACAAAAATACACTTGCATAATTCTTCGAGTTGGGATGTGGCCAATTTCCGGGGGTCCACTCTACCATTTGTTTTATTTTGTGTTGGTAACTTTAATAATAGTGCATTAAATTTAACAGCACATTTTGTTGCTCTTATTGGAAATAAGAAGCATTATTGTGGCTACCTCTTAACTGTGATAACTCTCGATTGTCACCTAGTAAGATTTGCCAGTTATATACTACATATATCACTGTTATAACTATTTTCACATTATTAACCTTATATCCTCCACCATTTAGCTGAGAGCCTATATTAAAATTACCATATACAGTGGTACCTCGAGTTACGATGGTCCCCAAAATCGCCCTTTTATGTAAGTTTATTTTTTTAAATGCTTTTGTAAGTATATTTTTGGGGGTGTAAAAGGACTAGTCTATTTTACATTATTCCTTATGGGGATAAATTCGTTTGGTAATGGCACTTGAACAGCATTCTCGAACGAAAAAATATCGTAACTCGAGGTACCACTGTACGTATCTTGTTTCTCTTTTCAGATATTTAATTATGGTATTGTAATATATAGACTTGGTCTTAATTTCTTCTGTTATATCACATTCCTCTTTCTCTCTATATTTATGTACAGTAGGACCCCAGTTATATGGCAAGTTAGGCTCCACGCTACCACCGGAAAGAGGACATCATCGGAAAGCAGAACGCCATTTTTCCACTTACAAATGCCAGATAACAAGTTTACACTAACATATACGTATTAAGTTAGCAATAGAACTAGGTATTAAAAAACAATAAAAAGTAAAATAAACACACACGGTACACTCATTACTTACCTTAAAATATTTGTAGTCTTAATGTAGGGTGAGAGGTGAGTAGTATTGATTGTAAGAGGTCAGGTGTGGTAGGTATGGCCACCTCACCCACATGTATTATACATTTAAAGTGCCCTAGAGTGATAAAATGCATGTACATTACACTCACTACTTATTTTAAAATATCTGTAGTCTTAATGTAGAGTGAGAGGTGAGTAAATGAGATAAAACAAATAAACAAGAGAGAGAGAGAAAGAGTAAATGAGAGAGGACAGAGACACAGAGTATGTAAACAGGCAAATGAACGCGTCTGGTTTTGGTTCATACTTGTTCATTTCCATGTCTGTGAAGCTTGTAGCATAATACAAACACCTTATATTGTGTACAAGTTGTTTCCACGTTGGTACAGTAGAGTAAATAAAGAGCTACACTCCCATTCTCACGTAACACACCATTTTTAGAAGGAATCACACTCTGAGTGAAGGCATACAAAAGGAATAATTTTCTACAGTTACCCCCTAGTAATGCTATTGTGTATGCATTTTCTTTGGTGTTGAACTAGAGAAAACGTTATTCTTTCTGACACTTCGACAAGATGACTAGAAAAACATCTCTCTTTTTTTTAACACGTCAGCCGTTTCCCACCGAGGTAGGATGACCCAAAAATAAAGAAAGAAAGAAAGAAAAAATTCATCATCATTATTCAACACTTTCACCATCACTCATACTTAATCACTGTCTTTGCAGAGGCACTCAGATACAACAGTTTAGTTGTCCCTCCAAACTGCCAATATCCCAAACCTCTCCTTTAAAGTGCAGGCATTGTACTTCCCATTTCCAGGACTCAAGTCCATTTAACCGGTTTCCCTGAATACCTTCACAAAATATTGCCCTGCTCACAGTGTGGGGTGTATTTCTCATGTTTAAATGTTAAGTAGCTATTTTATTATATAATTTTGAAAAAAAAATATCGAAGATGGATTAATGAAAATGTCTATACAGCCTCTCTTCACTTAGCGGCGTACTCCTTTACCGACACCTTGGACTTACGATGGGCTCTCTGACCAGTATTCATACCTAAATAATGTATATTATATTAGAGCTGATTTCCTCTATTCTGTTTATTACAATATACAGTACACTACTGTATAAACATTTTGAAAATATACCAAAAATGTTATAAATGGTGCAAAGGTGACATTAAAACAATATTAAAGATAGTTGACACAAACCCACTAACATTATACGTAGTATACTCCTCACTTAACGATGAATTCCTTTACTGACGTCTCAGGAACAGAACTCCGTCGTTAAGTGAGGAGAGGCTGTATTAACGTAATATACGACATTTAATGCACCTAAGAATGAAAGAATTGAGGCACATTTTTATCTAACACTACGTAAAATTAACTTTACACGGTTTGCGGGAGGGGAAAAAATTTTGAGAGCACAGTCGCCCAGTGGGTTACACCATTGAGTCAGTGGGGGAGTCCTACTACTATCCCCCGCCACCCTCAGTCACCCGCACCCACCCACACCACCCTCCCAGCCTTCAGTTTGGTTCATACGCGTGTAGGACGACAATACTCGTGAAGCTCGCTGTGTTTATTTATATACATTTTCTTATTTTCATTGCATTTTGATAAATCTGCCAAGCAATCATGGCACTCAATAAGCATACAAGTGTTCCTGCAAGTGACAAGAAAAGGTTTAAGCGTTAGTCTAGGAATTACGAAGAAAATCGAGACTTACTAAATGGCTTGACTGACTTACTGAATGGCTTGACTGACTTACTGAATGGCTTGACTGACTTACTGAATGGCTTGACTGACTTACTGAATGCCTTGACTGACTTACTGTGAATGACTTGACTGACTTACTGGATGACTTGACTGACTTACTGAATGACTTCAGATCCAGAACCTCTACCATCCACCTCAGCCCAGTAGGGCCACAGCATAACTCTCCAACTCTCTTCACAATCATCCACAAACACCAGCACCCACAATTTAAGGTAAGAAATACTATTATTGCTGTTACAATTGTAGTCTTAAGCAGTAAAAACAACATATTACATCATGATAATGAACTACAATTACATATTCACTTTTATTTTTGTAAGATTTGTTGGTCTAAAAAAAAGTTGTTTGGCTTTTTGGGGGCTCCCAGGAACGTAACCTTATTTTTCCCATAAGTTCTTCAGTTCATCTAACACGATTTTACCTAACATGGCATTTTCAGGAACGTAACTATCGTGTTAAATGATGGTCTACTGTATAATAATCAGAGTACATTTAAAATATGTAATATCTTTAAAACACTTGAAATTTTGGAAAGTTTCCAGACATAATGGAGAGACCCAGAGCTCATAGAGAATGTAAATAAACTGGGTGGCACACGATGACCATATTAGAAAGTCAGGTGGGGGGAGCCGTATAGCGAGTTTTGGTCATAATTTGAAATGTCTGTATTAGCAGAACGACATAAGGTGAAATGCCGTAAAGTGGGACACTACTGTATATTGCTCCTATCTTCTCCATACTTGTGTATATATTATGAACTTATCCTCTTTCTCTTGTCATTATCTTGTATGTACCTGGCACCTATCCTCTTTCACTTCATATTTATGTACATGCATCTCTCTTTCTATACTTAGACACTGTATATTCCCTCTGTTTTCATATTCATGTATGCTGCACCTATACTAATACATCTTCATTGACAACCTAAAAGACCTGCATGGGGCTGCTACTGTTACAAGAGAACCACTGATTGGTTCTAGGATTTTAACCCTTTGACTGTTTCGGTCGTATATATACGTCTTACGAGCCAATGTTTCAGACGTATTTATTCGCCTAAATTCTAGCGGCCTCAAATCAAGCAGGAGAAAGCTGGTAGGCCTACATGTGAGAGAATGGGTCTGTGTGGTCAGTGTGCGCAGTATAAAAAAAATTGGGACGCCACTGGTGCATTGTGGGAACACCATTTCAGTAGTCCTTGTTCAGCATGCCTAGCGGTAAGAATTATCTAACTCCTTGGCGCATCTGGGACATTTCTCTTCCTCAATGATAGTTCTAACGCAGATGGAAGTGTCTCTGAAGATAAATTTCATGGTTTTGATGAGTTTGTGACCGAAAGCAATGCCCAGGATACCAGAAGGAAGGAAGGAAGAAAGAAAGGAAGGAAGGAAGAGATGTGAAGAAGGAATGAAGGAAAGAAGTAAGGAAGGAGGAAAGGAAGAAGGAAGGAAGTAAGAAAGAGAGAAAGGAAAGAAGGAAGAGATGAGAGGAAGGAAGGAACAAAAGAAGTAAGAAAGGAAGGAAGGAATGAAGGAAGAAGGGAAGGCAGGAAGGAAGAGATGAGATGAAGGTAGGAAGGAAATATGTAAGAAAGGAAGGCAGAAAGAAAGGAAGGAATGAAGGAAAAAAGGAAGGTAGGTATGAAGGAAAGGAAGGAGGTTGTGGAGAAGAAGACATGGGTCCCCTTTTGTGTTGACAGGCAGTGTGGGTGGTGAGTAATGGTATAATATGTCATTTTGACAGCTGCCTCACCCTGACTCAGCAAATTTAGATGCACACACACACACACACACACACACACACACACACACACACACACACACACACACACACACACACACACACACACACACACACACACACACACACACACACACACACACACACACACACACACACACACACACACACACACACACACACACACACACACACACACACACACACACACACACACACACACACACACACACACACACACACACACACACACACACACACACAACACACACACACACACACACACACACACACACACACACACACACACACACACACACACACACACACACACACACACACACACACACACACACACACACACACACACACACACACACACACACACACACACACACACACACACACACACACACCCCACCCCGGTGGCCAGTGAAAGCTCTGCTTCACCACGGAGGGGCCGGGTTCAATTCCCGGTGGGGCAGAAACATTTTGAAGTGTTTCCTTACATACACACACATATATACAACAGGCATGGTGGCCAGCGCTCCTGCTTCACGCACGGAGGGCCCGGGTTCATCCGGCGGGCCAAACATTTCAAGTGTTTCGTTACACACACACACACATACATACAACAGGCCTAGTGTCTAATCGACATGTGCCTAGGACAAAATGGTAACTAACACACTGACCATATGGTGCTGAGCTTTGAGTACATAGTAGAGCTACAGGTGGAGAGGGAAAACGGTGCTGAAAGAGACATACCAGACTATAAAAGAGGGGAATACACAGGTATGAGGAATTTCCTGCAGGAGATTCTGTGGGAAAGGGAAATGGAAGGACAGTCAGTAAATGAAATGATGGAATACGTAGCGACAAAGTGCAAGGAGGCAGAGGAACGGTTTATACCCAAAGGAAAAAGAATAAATGGGAAGACAAGAAAGAGCCCCTGGTTTACCCAAAGATGCAGGGAGGCAAAGACTCAGAGTGCCAGAGAATGGAAAAGGTACAGAAGGCAAAGAACCCAAGCAAACAAGGAGATTAGTCAAGAGCTAGAAACGAGTATGCACAGGTACGGAGGAGGCCCAGAAACAGTACGAAAACGACATAGCATCGAAAGTCAAGTCTGACCCGAAACTGATGTACAGCCACATCAGAAGGAAGACAACAGTAAAGGATCAGGTGATAAGGCTGAGAAGGGAAGATGGGGAACTCACAAGTAATGATCAAGAGGTATGTGAGGAGCTCAACTCGAGGTTTAGGGAAGTATTCACAGTGGAGGAAGGGAGGCAGTTGGGTAGACAGGACGGGGTGCATCACCAACAAGGGATGTATCGAGTGCTGGAGGGAATACACATCGGAGGGGAGGTGAAGCAGTTACTCAGTGACCTTGATACCTCAAAGGCAATGGGTCCGGACAATATCTCACCATGGGTCCTTCGGGAAGGAGCTGAGGTTCTGAGTGTGCCACTTACCAAAATTTTCAACACATCCCTTGAAACTGGGCAGCTACCTGAGATATGGAAAAGGCCAACGTAGTCCCCATCTTTAAAAAAGGAGACAGAAAAGAGGCACTAAACTACAGACCGGTGTCACTTACGTGTATAGTGTGCAAAGTCTTGGAGAAAATCTTCAGAAAAAGAATGGTGGAGCATCTGGAGCAGAACAGGTTAATCAACGCCAGACAGCACGGTTTCAGGGAAGGCAAATCCTGTGTAACAAACCTCCTGGAGTTCTATGATAAAGTAACAGAGGTAAGGCAAGAGAGAGAAGGGTGGGTTGACTGCATTTTCTTGGACTGCAGGAAGGCCTTTGACACAGTTCCTCACATGAGATTAGTAAAGAAGATGGAAGACCAAGCGTGTATAACAGGAAGGGCACTGGAATGGATCAGGGAATACCTCACAGGGAGGCAACAACGTGTCATGGTGCGTGATGAGGTATCACAATGGGCGCCTGTGACGAGCGGTGTACCACAGGGGTCAGTCCTAGGACCAGTGCTATTCTTGCTATATGTGAATGACATGACGGATGGGATAGACTCAGAAGTGTCTCTTTTCGCAGATGATGTTAAATTAATGAGGAGAATCACATCGGATGAAGACCAAGCAGGACTTCAAAGTGACCTGGACAAGCTTGACATCTGGTCTAGCAACTGGCTTCTCGAATTTAACCCCACCAAATGCAAAGTCATGAAGATCGGAGAAGGGCAAAGAAGACCGCTGACAGAGTACAGGCTAGGTGGACAAAGTCTACAAACCTCATCAAAGGAGAAAGACCTTGGGGTGAGTATAACACCAAGCACGTCTCCGGAAGCACACATCAACCAGATAACCGCGGCAGCATATGGGCGACTGGCAAACCTAAGATTAGCGTTCCGTTACCTTAACAAGGAATCGTTCAAGACACTGTATACCGTATATGTCAGGCCCATACTAGAGTATGCAGCACCAGTCTGGAACCCACACCTGGTCAAGCACGTCAAGAAATTAGAGAAAGTGCAAAGGTTTGCGACAAGGCTAGTTCCACAACTCAGGGGACTGCCTTATGAAGAAAGGTTGAGGGAAATAGGACTAACAACACTGGAGGACAGAAGAGTTAGAGGAGACATGATAACGACATACAAAATACTGCGGGGAATCGACAAGGTAGATAGTGAGAGGATGTTCCAGAGAGGAAACACAGAAACAAGGGGACACAACTGGAAGCTGAAGACTCAGATGAGTCAGAGGGATGTTAGGAAGCAATTCTTCAGCCATAGAGTAGTTAGGAAGTGGAATAGTTTAGCGAACGATATAGTGGAGGCGGGAACCATACATAGTTTTAAGACAAGGTATGATAAAGCTCACGGAGCAGGGAGAGCAGAGACCCAGTAGCGGACAGTGCAGAGGCGGGGCCAGGAGCTGAGTCTCGACCCCTGCAACCACAATTAGGTGAGTACACACAGAGAGAGAGAGAGAGAGAGCCAGCCAGCTTGGAGCTTTGAAGTGCTAATTGCAGTTGATAGAAAGTGTCTAGTCATTATATATGTGTATATATATTATAGAACAATAGTAATAAACAATTTTTTTATTGTTGGTTGGTGTAAACAAGTTTTGTAAACAATATAATGATACTAATGTTTGTGCGATTATTGTGTTGCATACAATGAGTGTATATATATACATTGCACCTTACTTTGGTCTCACAGGCCACATAAGTTATGTAAAAAAAATAAAATAGTGAAAAAACAAGAAACCTACGAAAGGAAGTAAACCAAAGTTTACCGGGTGAGCGGCATTTGCAGCTGTTGCCATACACGGCTCATTTTTTGCCAACTTTACGCCTCTATATCTCGGTAAATACTGATCCCAAAAAAATTTTTTGGGGGATTTAAACAATCAGAAAAATAATCTTAACATTTTGATAAGCATTTGTTTTGTTTTTTTCGAATATTTCCCGACATAGAATGACAGCTTCAGAGAGGGGCCTCCGACAGTCAAAGGGTTAAATGGGCAAGGGCATTTGCTCATTACATAACATAATTTGAGAAGCAAATCATACTTTTACCTCTATGAGTGCAGTTTGAAAAAAGGTGCAAAAGTTGAATGGGAAGTACTCTTCAGATCCTGCTTCCATTCTTTAAGTTGTTAGCATCAGTGTTGCAGACCCTGTTGAGGTTGCCACAGCAATTGGAGCATTATTATGTCTGTATATCTCATGGGCTCCATCTCTCCATCTTGTTTCTTCCCTCCAAACCTGCGAGGGAGTCGGCACCTGTAGATTTTACTTCTCGCAATAAGAAACCTTTTAACATTCCCTTTGTGCTTGCTGAACTTAAGTAAGCACTTTTCAGTTGCCGCCAGACAGCATCTGGACCTCATGGCATCCATGTCTGTATATTTCAATATTTATACCCTGTGGTGCTTGTCATCCTTTTAAGTCTCTTCAATCTTGTTTGGTCTAAAGGGGGTTCTCCCTCTTCAGAGGAAAACTGCTCTTGTCCTGCCTCTTCATATGCCAGGTACTTTGGGCCCTGACACCTCTCACTAGAGACCCGTTGCTCTTACTTGTGTGATTAGTAAGTTGTTGGAACACCTGGTTGACAGATGCTTAGTACAGTCAACCCTTGGTTTTCGTGTGTGTCAGTTTTCGGTGATTTTGGTTTTTCGGGCACTTTTTTCGTGGAAATATTGTCTCAGTTTTCGTTGATTGTCTTAGTTTTCGTTGATGGAACGGAACCTGCCCAGCGCGCCTCCCACGCACATTCTTAAGCAGTGTAGCATTGTTTCTGGTTGAGAAAACATTATCCTGCGAGTTCATATAAAACATTTCTTAACAATTCATTGTTTTTGGCCCTTGATTATTGTGTGTGACTGCTAAATAAGCCACCATGGGCCCAGAAAAAGCTCCTAGTGCCAGTCCTTTGGTAAAGAAAGTGAGAAACATGATGGAATTTAAGAAAGAGTGTAGCAGGCATGCAGGGAGTGTAGCAGGCATGCAGGGAGTGTAGCAAGAAAGCAGGGAGTGTAGCAGGCATGCAGGGAGTGTAGCAAGAAAGCAGGGAGTGTAGCAGGCATGCAGGGAGTGTAGCAGGCATGCAGGGAGTGTAGCAAGAAAGCAGGGAGTGTAGCAGGCATGCAGGGAGTGTAGCAGGCATGCAGGGAGTGTAGCAGGAAAGCAGGGAGTGTAGCAGGAAAGCAGGGAGTGTAGAAGACAGTGAGGGAGTGTAGCAGGCATGCAGGGAGTGTAGCAGGCATGCAGGGAGTGTAGCAGGCATGCAGGGAGTGTGCAGGCATGCAGGGAGTGTAGCAGGCATGCAGGGAGTGTGAGGCATGCAGGAGTGTAGCAGGCATGCAGGGAGTGTGTAGCAGGCATGCAGGGAGTGTGTAGCAGGCATGCAGGGAGTGTGTAGCAGGCATGCAGGGAGTGTGTAGCAGGCATGCAGGGAGTGTGTAGCAGGCATGCAGGGAGTGTACAGAAAGCAGGGAGTGTAGCAGGCATACAGGGAGTGTAGCAAGAAAGCAGGGAGTGTAGCAGGCATGCAGGGAGTGTAGCAGGCATGCAGGGAGTGTATCAGGCATGCAGGGAGTGTATCAGGCATGCAGGGAGTGTAGCAGGAAAGCAGGGAGTGTAGCAGGAAAGCAGGGAGTGTAGCAGGAAAGCAGGGAGTGTAGCAGGCATGCAGGGAGTGTAGCAGGCATGCAGGGAGTGTAGCAGGCATGCAGGGAGTGTAGCAGGCATGCAGGGAGTGTAGCAGGCATGCAGGGAGTGTAGCAGGCATGCAGGGAGTGTAGCAGGCATGCAGGGAGTGTAGCAGGCATGCAGGGAGTGTAGCAGGCATGCAGGGAGTGTAGCAAGAAAGCAGGGAGTGTAGCAGGAAAGCAGGGAGTATAAAAGACAGGGAGGGAGTGTAGCAGGCATGCAGGGAAGTGGCCCCGGATAAGGACTTGGTACCTAAAGTCCTTATGGAAGGGATTTCCCTTCCAAACAATAGCCTCTCTTCCCTCTCCCCTTCTCCTTGTCTTCTATCCAGCAACATCAGTCTTCAATAAAGGTAAGTATCATATTGAATGTTCATTCTTTTGTTCATGTAAATCTATCTTTAAGGCCCCAAAAATTTTTTTTTATACTTCTGGGTGTCTGGAACGGATTAATTGAATATACATTATTTCTTATGGGGAAAATGGTTTTGGTTTTAGTCGATTTCTCTGGAACGGATTAAACACGAAAATCAAGGGTTGACTGTATAGTATATGGAGACCCACAATTGTCTCACTACTCATCGGTTTGGTATTTGTAGGGGCCCATTTTACAATTAACCCCTTAATCTGTTTGGAGACCTATGTTCATAGTGCTTTCACTAATAATCGCTTGGTTATTGCGGTCTTTTTTGATCTTGAGAAAGCTTGGGACTGCCTGGCATTACAAAATCTTAACTCAAACTCATTCCTTAGGCCTTCAAGTCAATTGCCACTTAAGGATTTTTTGTCAGAGAGGCACTTCTGTGTTTGAGTTAATGATTGATTTTTGCCCTGAAGGTGTGCCTCAGGGCTGTGTTCTTAGCACCACTCTGCTTGCTATTAACCCTTTCAGGGTCCAGAGGCCAAATCTCAAAGTGTGAGCCAGGGTTCAAGAATTTAAAAAAAAAAAAAAAAAAAATTCTTACAGAATTAAAGATAATTTTCTGTAGGTAATAAAACTAAAAACAAAAATTTCCGATCAGTACTTATTGAGATAGAAGCGTGAAGTTGACCCTCAATGACCAGGTGGCGGCAACATCCGCGACTTCCGTAAAGTCACATTTTTTTATTTTACGTTTTTGTTGCTTTTTTTCTTTTCTAATATTTTTTTTCCATTAACTTTTGTGGCCTGTGAGACCAATATAATGTATAATTGTACACTCATTGTATTTAACACAATAACTGCACTAATTTGCTTATCATTATATTGCTTACAAAACTCAAAGTGGGTATTAACAAAGGGGATATAAACAAGGTCTTGAGGATATCTCTCCAAGAGAGAACCCACAATAATGAATTCAAATTAGATAAGTTTAGATTTAGAAAGGATATAGGAAAGTATTGGTTTGGAAATAGGGTAGTTGATGAGTGGAGCAGTCTCCCTAGTAGGGTTTACTTGTTTTTGAACTTGTTTACACAAACCAACAATACAAAAAAAATCTTTATTACTCTTGTTCTATAATATACATATATACAAATGTACAGTCACTGGACATGTTCATAGACGTTCTGCAGCTTGTGGAACTCTT
>WNWK01021575.1:0-33898 GCA_009830355.1 Cherax destructor
ACTTATTTGGTAATAGCTTATAAAAAAAAAAATAAACTAAGTCACATACAAAAGGGAGGAATTGTTTGATTTAAAAATATAAAAAAAAACAAAAGTGAAAAGGTTGTAATTAAATTTCAAGAAAAAAGTAATTACTAATATTGTAAATAGATAGGGTTGGGAAAAGGTAATGATAGTTTTGGGTATTAAAAATAAAAAAAAAAAAAGAAATGGTTACAGAGACGTTAAAAGATATATATATAGTAAAATAGGATGTACAATTATATTTAGTGGGAAATTTAATATAGTGAGGTAGCAGATTATTAGAACAAAAATGAAGTTAATTACATTAATATATAATCAGTTTTGGGAGAAATGTAAGATTGTGAGGTTGCAGTTACTAGTACAACTGTTGCACTAACGCAGACTAAGGATTAGGTCATTGATATTATTCATAGTTTACTGTAGTGATGTGTAGTACTGAATAGTTTACTGTAGTGATGTAGAGTACTGAATAGTTTACTGTAGTGATGAAGAGTACTGAATAGTTTACTGTAGTGATGTAGAGTACTGAATAGTTTACTGTTGTGATGTGGAGGACTGGATAGTTTACTGTAGTGATGTGTAGTACTGAATAGTTTACTGTAGTGATGTAGAGTACTGAATAGTTTACTGTAGTGATGTGTAGAACTGAATAGTTTACTGCAGTGATGTGTAGTACTCAATAGTTTACTGAAGTTTACCTGGAGTTTACCTGGAGAGAATTCCAGGGGTCAACACCCCTGCGGCCAGGTCTGTGACCATGCCTCATGTTGGATCAGAGCCTGATCAACCAGGCTGTTACTGCTGGCCGCATGCAGTCCAACGTATGAACCACAGCCTGGCTGGTCAGGTACCGACTTTAGGTGCCTGTCCAGTGCCTGCTTGAAGACAGCCAGGGGTTTGTTGGTAATCCCCCTGATGTATGCTGGGAGGCAGTTGAACAATCTTGGGTCCCTGACACTTATTGTGTTTTCCCTCGTGCTAGTGGCACCCCTGCTTTTCATTGGGGGGATGTTACATCGCCTGCCAAGTCTTTTGCTTTCGTAGAGAGTGATTCTCGTATGCATGTTTGGTACTAATCCCTCGAGAATTTTCCACGTGTATATAATAATGTATCTCTCCCGCATGCATTCTAGAGAGTACAGGTTTAGGAACTTCAAGCGTTCCCAATAATTGAAGTGGTTTATCGCAGTTATGCGTGCCGTGAAGGTTCTCTGCACATTTTCAAGGTCAGCAATTTCACCTGCCCTGAAAGGTGCAGTTAGTGTGCAGCAATATTCCAGCCTAGATAGAACCAGCGATCTGTAAAGTGTCAACATGAGCTTGGCATCCCTGGTTTTGAAGGTTCTCATTATCCATCCTGTCATTTTTCTAGCAGATGCGATTGCTATGGTGTTATGGTCCTTGAAGGTGAGATCCTCTGACATAATCACTCCCAGGTCTTTGACATTAGTTTTTCGCTCTATTGTGTGGTTGGAATTAGTTTTGTACTCCAATGAGATTTTAATTTCCTCACGTTTTCCGTATCTGAGTAATTGAAATTTCTCATCATTGAACTTCAGATTGTTTTCTGCAGCCCATTTAAAGATTTGGTTTATGTCTGCTTGGAGTCTTGCAGTGTCTTCAATGGTGGACACTGTCATACAGATTTGGGTGTCATCTGCAAAGGAAGACACGGCACTGTGGCTTACATCCCTGTCTATGTCCGATATGAGGATGAGGAACAGGATGGGAGCGAGTACTGTGCCTTGTGGAACAGAGCTTTTCACAGTAGCTGCCTCAGACTTTACTCTGTTGACTACTACTCTTTGTGTTTTACTTGTTAGGAAATTATAGATCCATCTACCAACTTTTCCTGTTATTCCTTTATCATGCATTTTGTGTGCTATTACACCATGGTCGTACTTGTCAAAGGCTTTTGCAAAGTCTGTGTATATAAGAAATTAAAATCTCATCGGAGTACAAAACTAATTCAAACCACACAATAGAGCAAAAATCTAATGTCAAAGACCTGGGAGTGATCATGTCAGAGGATCTCACCTTCAAGGACCATAACACCGTAGCAATTGCATCTGCTAGAAAAATGACAGGATGGATAATGAGAACCTTCAAAACCAGGGATGCCAAGCCCATGTTGACACTTTACAGATCGCTTGTTCTATCTAGGCTGGAATATTGCTGCACACTAACTGCACCTTTCAAGGCGGGTGAAATTGCTGACCTTGAAAATGTGCAGAGAACCTTCATGGCACGCATAACTGCGATAAACCACCTCAATTATTGGGAACGCTTGAAGTTCCTAAACCTGTACTCTCTAGAACGCAGGCGGGAGAGATACATTATTATATACACATGGAAAATTCTCGAGGGATTACTACCAAACTTGCACACGAAAATCACTCCCTACGAAAGCAAAAGACTCATCAGCCGATGTAACATCCCCCCAATGAAGAGCAGGGGTGCCACTAGCACGTTGAGGGACAACACAATAAGTGTCAGGGGCCCAAGATTTTCAACTGCCTCCCAGCAACATCAGGGGATTACCAACAAACCCTGGCTGTCTTCAAGCAGGCACTGGACAGGCACCTAAAGTCAGTACCTGACCAGCCAGGCTGTGGTTCGTACGTTGGACTGTGTGCGGCCAGCAGTAACAGCCTTTTTGATCAGGCTCTGGTCCAACATGAGGCCTGGTCACAGACCGGGCCGCGGGGGCGTTGACCCTGGAATTCTCTCCAGGTAAACTCCAGGTATAACATCTGCATTCTGTTTGTCTTCTAGAGCATCCAGGACCTTGTCGTAGTGATGTGGAGGACTGAATAGTTTACTGTAGTGATGTGTTTACCTGGAGAGGGTTTCAGGGGTCAACGCCCCCGTGGCCAGGTCTGAGACCAGGCCTCATGGTGGATCAGCGTCTGATCAACCAGGCTGTTACTGCCAGCCACACGCAAACTGACGTACGAACCATAGCCCAGTTAGTCAGGTACTGACTTTAGGTGCCTGTCCAGGGCCTTCTTGAAGACAGCCAGGGGTCTATTGGTAATCCCCGTAATGTATGCTGGGAGGCAGTTGAACAATCTTGGGCCTCGGACACTTATGGTGTTGTCTCTCAGTGTACTCGTGGCACCCCTGCTTTTCATTGGGGGAATGTTGCATCTCCTGCCAAGTCTTTTGCTTTCATAGGGAATGATTTTTGTGTGCAAGTTTGGTACTAATCTCTCTAGGATTTTCCAAGTGTATATAATCATGTATCTCTCTCGCCTGCATTCCAGGGAATACAGATCAAGGACCTTCAACTGTTCCCAGTAATTTAGGTGCTTTATCATACTTATGTGTGCTGTGAAAGTTCTATGTACACTCTCCAGGTCTGCAATGTCGCCAGCCTTGACGTGGGCTGTTAGTGTACAACAGTATTCCAGCCAAGAGAGAACAAGTTATTTGAAGAGTGTCATCATGGGCTTGGCATCCCTAGTTTTGAAGGTTTTCATTATACATCCTATCATTTTCCTAACCGATGAGGTAGATACATTGTTGTGGTCTTTAAAGGCGAGATCCTCTGACATTATCACTCCCAAGTCCTTCACATTTGTTTTTCGCTCTGTTGTATGGTTAGAATTTGTCATATACCTTGATACATTTTTTATTTCCTCAAGTTTTCCATATCTGAGTAGTTGAAATTTCTCCTCGTTGAACTTCATATTGTTTTGAGTGGCCCATTTGAAGATTTGGTTGATGTCCGCTTGGAGTTTTGCAGTGTCTTCAATGGAGGTCACTGCCATGACAATCAGAGTGTCATCCGTAGAGGAAAACACGGAGCTATGGCTTGCATCTCTATTTCAGAAATGAGGATGAGGAATAGAATGGAGTGAGTACTGTGCCTTGTGTAACAGAGCTTTTCACTGTGGCTGCCTGGGACTTTACTCTGTTTACTATTACTCTTTGTGTTCTATTTGTCAGGAAATAGTACTGAATAGTTTACTGTAGTGATGTGTAGTACTGAAAAGGTTACTGTAGTGATGTGGAGGACTGAAAAGGTTACTGTAGTGATGTGGAATACTTAACAATTTACTGCAGTATATTATTTTTATTTTTATAATAAAAGAAGCACTACAGCCACTAGGGTCACACAGTGGTGCAGGACAGGGGGTGTTGCTGGAGCAGAAAATAGCCAGGGGTGGAGAGGATAACACAGTGGTGCAGGACAGGGGGTATTGTGGAGCAGAAAATAGCCAGGGGTGGAGAGGATAACACAGTGGTGCATGACAAAGGGTGTTGCTGGAGCAGAAAATAGCCAGGGGTCGAGAGGATAACACAGTGGTGCAGGACAGGGGGTGTTGTGGAGCAGAAAATAGCCAGGGGTGGAGAGGATAACACAGGCTGAGTTAGAATGGCCTGTGAGCAGTGCTAAAGGAAGTATTATCAAAGTTTGTTTAATAAATCTGTTGCTGTCTAAAAGTTAAAGAAGGAGTCAGTATCACAGGTGAAGCCATCAGCAAGGTAGGAAAATAAAGTAAGGGTTTTAGAGTGGTGATGACATCCAAGGTAAATTCTGTGTTAAAAGACAGGACAGTCCAATAATGTGACAATGGAATACTTCTGTATGAGACTTGGAGGTCATGTTCTGCTGAGCGTGCAGCAGTGTCTGCCTCCTGTTGCCCTCAACATCAACATGACCAGGGAACCAATACAAAATGATTTCTTTGGTTTTGCTAGAAATGCAGTGTACCCAAAGTTGTATACGAAGAACTAGGGAATGAGGCGAGTCAAATTTTTTAATACCTTGCAAAGCACTAAGAAAGTCTGAGACTATGACAAACATTGAGGTAGGCATAGATGTAATACAAATACAGTGGTACCTCGAGTTACAAACAAACAAAACAAACAAATTTTATTTCATTGCAGGTTACATGGGTATTGGAAGTTACAATGTAAATTGAGTGCAAGGAGAGCCACTGACATGCCATGGCATTAGGGCAGCTTATTCTAGTCCTTAAAAACAGGTACTTAATATTGAGAAATTTATTGAGTTTATTCTAGTTAAAATTATTTTCAAAATTACAATATGATGAAATTTTACTGTTTAAATTATTATATAATGATATTAGATCTTAGATTGTTACAGGTGTTAAGATTCTTGAATGATAATATGGAATTGAGATTATCTTAAGGAAAATAACATTGAGCATTTTTGACATTAACTTATAATATGAGTAGGGGAACATAATAGTAACATATTATTAAAAATTGAGATTATCGATAGGAAAGTAACAATGAGCATTTTTCAAAGTAGTTTATAGCATGATCATTTAGAAATTTCCCCTTATGCAAGTGAAAGGCTCTTGACACTAGAAATATATCTTCCTTCCTAATCCTTGTTGAAACCTGAATACTTTCTGTTCCTCAGGTGTTGTATGTAGACTGACGTGTTCCAGTGACGCGGGATCCCAGGTGTGCCTCGTATTCATGCCCTCAGTATACTGCACTGTATACTCAGTATACTGCACTGTATACTCAGTATACTGCACGTATACTGCCCTCAGTGCGTGTAAGAGTCATCGTCAAGGATGAAATACTATATGAATGAAAAAACAAATATTAACACTTAATACGAAAAGGAATTGATAGTAAGTTAATTGATCTGCTATACTAAAATCATAGAATTTATTATCAAAGATTATTCAAACACACACACACACTACAACACACACACACACACACACACACACACACACACACACACACACACACACACTGATTCACTCAATCATACACACATGTTCCAAAGAGAATCAGATCTGATGTCAGCATCTACAGACTTGGCTCCCTTCCCTTCGCACCTCTATGTTACTAGTTAATGGTCTAAATCTATCCGAAACGTCGTCATAAGTTTCTTCTATGTGAGAGTTATTTGTGTTTTGTTCCAATCAGGATATTGTACTTTTTCATTATTTACAGAGGTGTTAGTATGCTCAGAGTGCGTGTTAGTATGCTCAGAGTGCGTGTTAGTATGCTCAGAGTGCGTGTTAGTATGCTCAGAGTGCGTGTTAGTATGCTCAGAGTGCGTGTTAGTATGCTCAGAGTGCGTGTTAGTATGCTCAGAGTGCTTGTTAGTATGCTCAGAGTGCGTGTTAGTATGCTCAGAGTGCGTGTTAGTATGCTCAGAGTGCGTGTTAGTATGCTCAGAGTGCGTGTTAGTATACTCAGAGTGCGTGTTAGTATGCTCAGAGTGCATGTTAGTATGCTCAGAGTGCGTGTTAGTATAATCAGTGTGCGTGTTAGTATGCTCAGAGTGAGGCCCAAGATTCTAGAGAGAGCAGTGTGTCATCATGTTGTTAACTCCTACATATTTGCCGATCAGGTTTCAGGTGATCTGGTGGCTAAAGCTCTCGCTTCACACGGCGAGGGCCTGGGTTCGATTCCCAGCCAGGGCAGAAACATTGGACGTGTTTCTTTACACCTGTTGTCTATGTTCCCCATCAGTAAAATGGGTACCTGGGTGTTAGTCGACTGGTGTGAGTCGCATCCTGGGACACTGACCTAATCTGCCCGAAATGCTCAGCATAACAAGGGACTTTCTATATAGTAGTATGTCACTGATGTCAGCTAGGTCTGTATACCTTATACATGTACTTGTAGTAAATAAAGATATTATTATTATTATTATTATTACCTGAAAACTCAAATGTCGTTTGGGAATCTCATAGAAATGGTTTCCATAGACGTCCAAAAAGACATTCGATACAGTTAACCATATTATATATTGTTTAAGATACTTCAAGCTATTTTCATAGGATCTGTGTTCTGGTTTAAGTCAGATCTGAACAACAGAAAACAAATTTTCAAGGACAATAATACAGAATCAGAACCCTTGCTGATAGTGTTTGGAGTTCCTAATGAAGTATTCTGGATACATTATGTGAATGATATGCCCATCATCAAGTGTGAACCTCTGTTGTATGCTGATGACAGTGCTCCGCTACTCTCAGGTAGACCCACAAGAAATAGCTAATGTGCTATTACTAAAACTAGAGTCCTGTAACACATGGTTAGTGGATAACAAACGTTCGCTACACCAAGAAAAAAAACCGCAATAATCATTGTTAAGAAACTGAAAAGGGTAAAAAATGTACTTTGTAACGGGGAACCAATCACTTCAGTACCTTCAGTGAAATATCTGAGTTCCCTTTGACCGCAACATGTTAGAAGAATTGACAGTTAACAAAATAGTAAAAAAAAGCAAATGCAAGGTTCAAGTTCCTCTACAGACAAGCATAGTGTACTCCTACTGAGGTTCAAGTTCCTCTACAGACAAGCATAGTGTACTCCTACTGAGGTTCAAGTTCCTCTACAGACAAGCATAGTGTACTCCTGCTGAGATTCAAGTTCCTCTACAGACAAGCATAGTGTACTCCTACTGAGGTTCAAGTTCCTCTACAGACAAGCATAGTGTACTCCTACTGAGGTTCAAGTTCCTCTACAGACAAGCATAGTGTAATCCTACTGAGGTTCAAGTTCCTCTACAGACAAGCATAGTGTACTCCTGCTGAGATTCAAGTTCCTCTACAGACAAGCATAGTGTACTCCTGCTGAGGTTCAAGTTCCTCTACAGACAAGCATAGTGTACTCCTACTGAGGTTCAAGTTCCTCTACAGACAAGCATAGTGTACTCCTGCTGAGATTCAAGTTCCTCTACAGACAAGCATAGTGTACTCCTACTGAGGTTCAAGTTCCTCTACAGACAAGCATGGTGTACTCCTGCTGAGGTTGAAGTTCCTCTACAGACAAGCATAGTGTACTCCTGCTGAGGTTCAAGTTCCTCTACAGACAAGCATAGTGTACTCCTGCTGAAGTTCAAGTTCCTCTACAGACAAGCATAGTGTACTCCTACTGAAAATATGCCAAACAAGTATTTTTTTTTGTAATATTACTTGAAATGTAAAGTATAAAACAATTTTGCCTTATGTAAAATATGAATGAGTGATAACCCAAAATCTTATATACTTGACACCTGCTGAAAATGAGCGAATGTTTTCAAAGATGGCATCTAAACAAAGACATTTAGGTGAGAATCTAAAGTGTCTCTCAGATTACCACATACATTGGAAGGATAAAAGTACAGTGGAACCTCGGCACTCGAACAGCTCCGTACTCGAACAATTAGATACTCGAATGCTTTGTTCGGTAAAAAAATCTTTCTTTAGTCGACTGTTTGCTCGGCACTCGACCAAACAAGCACAACCAGCCAGAACACGTGCATCAGTCTCCCCGCAGCTGCGTCAGTCTCCCCGCAGCTGTCACTCACTCCAAAACTCCGCTGAACTGTAAACTATTTCGTGTTTCTTCGCATTTTTGGGGCTTAAGAAGATTAGTGATAACAGCCAACCAAAAAATTAATTGGTTAGTGTGTGTTTGCCCTGATGTAAACACAGCCTCCGCCTCTCCATATAACACTGATCTGCATGATTTTTTTATTGACTCTATGGTATCTTTTTCGGTATATATATGGAAAATAGTGATTCATTGTGTTTTTTATTCATCTCTTTCACATCAGGTTGACAAGTTATACAGAAATGTTACTTTTCTCTTTTCGTATAACATAAGTAAATGAGAAAGTGGTATATTACCAATTAAAATGCTTAACTTATATTGAATTAAATGTTAAATCTAATATATTTTTCTTTATTTTCAGATTATTAATATGTCTAGAGGCTGCATAAATTCACCAGACATATTTTGCTATGTCTGCGGGCAATTCAACCTTCAGATTCCCGCAGCAACATTACTCCTTTATTGAAGTGCTGCTACTTTGCTTATTTTGGCTGCAAACTTGGAGACCAGGACAAACCATTTGCACCACACAAAGCTTGCAAGAGTTGCATCAGTAAGCTCCAAATGGGGTCAGTTGGAAAACTTAAAAACTTAAATATATGCCCTTTGGAGTACTAATGGTATAACGAGAGCAGATGAACCACCATGATGACTGCTACTTTTGTATGACTAAAGTAGCTGGATTCAACAAGAAGACTAAAGATCGCATAATATACCCAAATATTCCTTCAGCAATAAGGCTGTTCCACACTCTGAAGATATTCCTGTACCTGTGCCATCAGAGTCTGATACCAGTGATTCTAAGGAGATGGAAGCAAACTATGAACCACCAACAAATGACATTCCCAAACCCTTCAACCAAGTTGAGCTCAATGACTTGGTGAGAGACCTTAACCTTCCAAAAGAAAATGCACAGTTACTTGTCTCTAGACTGAAGGAACACAGGCTTCTAGTTCCTGGAACAACATTCGCTTGGTACCGACATCCTGAAGCGAATTCACTCAGTTCTTTGACAAAGAGGAATCTTTAGTTTTATGTTCAAATATTTCTGGCCTTATTGAACACATGGGGATGTCATACGAAGCAGATGAATGGAGACTCTTCATTGATTCTTTTCTTAAAGAAGTTTAAAGGCTGTTCTTTTCTACATAGGCAACACAGCTGCATCTGTGCTAATTGGCCATAGTGTCCAAAAGTCAGAAACTTACGCATATGAAGACACTAATATCTGCAATCAAGTACAAGAATCACAATTTTCTCAATTGTGGTGATTTAAAAGTAATGGGAACAAGCCCATTATCTGTCGTAGTGCTGGTGGAAATGACATTGGCAAGGGCAGGAGACATGAGCTACTAGATAAGTACAGGTCAGCTATCTTAATAAATGGAAGGATCCCAATTATATGTAGCATTTTGCCTAGAAAGGAAGTGGGCAATGAATGGATGTCTAGGGTAATTGGTATAAATTGCTGGCTAGACAGGTACTGAAAGGAACCTGCAATCCCATTCATTGATAACTGGGATAAATTCTATGGCAAACGTGATATGTATGCAAGGAATGGGGTTCATCTCTCTGGGGCTGGAGTGGTTGCATTAGCAAATTCGATTGAGGGGGTCATTGGAGACTTGTCTAGGACTTTAAACTGATAGATTATAGAGGTATGGGTGTTTGTGGGAAACAATCAGGCTGCAGTATTAGGGTTGGAACCAGGATACCTCAGGGATATGTTTAAAAGACAATATTCAAAATAAAGTTGCTAGTAAAGGCAAAGCAATTGATCAACAAACAAAGAGAGAGAGTAGAGAGCAACGAGTGACTAGCTCCCTTAAGGTTTACTATACAAATAGTAGGAGTCTAAGAAATAAGATAGATGAGCTAAGATTACTTGCAAGTGCAAGTAATATAAATATTGCTATAACAGAGACCTGGTTCAACCTGAAAGAGGTGAGGGGCAATTAAGTAATCAATTTATTCAGTTAAAGAGAGAAATAAAAAAGGGAATAAGAAAAGCAAAAAGAGACTATGAGGTTAAAGTTGCAAGAGAATCGAAAACTAACCCAAAAGGATTTTTTCAGGTATACAGAAGTAAGATTAGGGACAAGATAGGCCCACTCAAAAGTTACTCAGGTCAGCTCACCGTCAGTGATAAGGAAATGTGTAGAATTTTTAACACTTACTTCCTCTCAGTTTTTACACAGGAAGATACTAGCAATATTCCAGAAATAATAAATTATGTAGACCAGGACGATAGTAAACTATGCACGATCAGGGTCACAAGTGACATGGTCCTTAGACAAATAGATAAATTAAAACCTAACAAATCCCCAGGCCCTGATGAACTGTATGCAAGGGTTCTAAAGGAATGTAAAGAGGAGCTTAGCAAACCTATGGCTAATCTTTTCAACATATCACTGCAAACTGGCATGGTGCCAGATAAGTGGAAAATTGCAAATGTAATACCTATTTTCAAAGCAGGAGACAGGTCCTTAGCTTCGAACTATAGACCAATAAGCCTAACCTCCATAGTGGGAAAATTTATGGAATCAATAATTGCCGAGGCAATTCGCAGCCATCTTGAAAAGCATAAATTAATCAACGAATCTCAGCACGGTTTTACAAAAGGGCGTTCCTGCCTTACAAATTTAATAACTTTTTTCACTAAGGTATTTGAGCAGGTAGATCATGGTAATAAATATGATATTGTGTATATGGACTTCAGTAAGGCTTTTGATAGAGTCCCACATCAGAGACTATTGAGTAAAATTAAGGCACACGGAATAGGAGGAGAATTTTTTTCCTGGATAGAGGCATGGTTGACAAATAGGCAGCAGAGAGTTTGCATAAATGGGGAGAAATCAGAGTGGGGAAGCGTCACAAGTGGTGTTCCACAGGGGTCAGTATTGGGCCCCTTGTTGTTCTACAATCTACATAAACGACATAGATGAGGGAATAAATAGCGACATAAGCAAGTTTGCCGATGACACCAAAATAGGCCGTCCAATTCATTCAAATGAGGACATTAGAGCACTCCAGGAAGATTTGAATAGACTGATGCAGTGGTCGGAGAAGTGGCAGATGCAGTTTAATATAGATAAATGCAAAGTTCTAAATATTGGACAGGACAATAACCATGCCACATATAAACTAAATAATGTAGATCTTAATACTACTGATTGCGAAAAGGATTTAGGAGTTCTGGTTAGCAGTAATCTAAAACCAAGACAGCAGTGCATAAGTGTTCGCAATAAAGCAAACAGAATCCTTGGCTTCATATCAAGAAGCATAAATAATAGGAGTCCTCAGGTTGTTCTTCAACTCTATATATCCTTGGTTAGGCCTCATCTAGATTATGCTGCACAGTTTTGGTCACCGTATTACAGAATGGATATAAATGCTCTGGAAAACGTACAAAGGAGGATGACTAAGTTGATTCCATGTATCAGAAATCTTCCCTATGAGGATAGACTGAGGGCCCTGAATCTGCACTCTCTAGAAAGGCGTAGAATTAGGGGATATGATTGAGGTATATAAATGGAAAACAGGAATAAATAAAGGGATGTAAATAGCGTGCTAAAAATATCTTGTATTGACAGGACTCGAAGCAATGGCTTTAAGTTGGATAAATTCAGATTCAGAAGGGATATAGGAAAGCATTGGTTTGGTAATAGAGTTGTCGATGAGTGGAACAAACTCCCGAGTACAGTTATAGAAGCTAAAACGTTGTGTAGTTTTAAAAATAGGCTAGATAAATATATGAGTGGGTGCGGGTGGGTGTGAGTGGGACCTGACTAGTTTGTGCTACTAGGTCAGATGCCGTGCTCCTTCCTTAAGTGAATGTAACCTGACCTGGCTGGGTCAGGGCATTGGCTTAAGCCGGCGGGAGACTTGGACCTGCCTCGCATGGGCCAGTAGGCTTGCTGCAGTGTTCCTTCTTTCTTATGTTCTTATGTTCTTATGTTAAATGCCTTCTGAGTGCAACATACAGGGTTATAAACTATTCCACACTGATAGGGTCAACAGGAAGGGTGGTGCAGTGGCGATGTATGTCAGAGATAATTTAAATTGTTGTGTTAGACAAGATATAAGATTAGAAACATCGGACACAGAATCTGTTTGGCTACAGTTTCTCTAGGGTCGTGAAAAATTAATTTTGGGTGTAAATGGTCTAAGTCGGACCGAAACGTCGTCGTAAGCTCCTCTTTTCTATGTGCGGGTTGTGTGTGTATTGTTCCAGTCACGGTATTGTGCCTTTTTTTGATAATTTTGGGTGTGATTTACAGGCCCTCAAGACTGGATAGGGAGTGCAGTAAGCTGCTATGGGACGAAATTCATAAGGCGGCTAGATACGAAAATGTTGTGTTAATGGGAGATTTTAACTTTAGACAAATTGATTGGAACAATGTAACAGGTAATCTTGAGTCTAGTGACTTTCTTGATATTGTTCAGGATTGTTTTTTAAAACAGTTTGTGACAGAACCAACTAGAGGTAGCAACTTGCTTGATTTGGTTCTTGCCAACAAAGAATCACTAGTTAATAATCTTGAGGTTAATGAAGATCTTCAGGAAAGCGATCACAAATCACTTAGTTTCAATATATCATGGAATTACCCAGATAACTGCAATCAAGTCTGTTCCAGACTTTCGCTTAGCCGACTTCATGGGGCTGAGAAATTACCTGGGTGGGGTAAATTGGGATGACCTGACTATGGGTCAGGTAGGTGGTTTTGGTTGAAAAAATGACGTTTTCCAGAGCGTAGTTCTAGCTGCCCAGACAACTTTTGTTCCGAGTAGGGAAATTAGATCTAACAAAAATGATCCTAAATGGATGTACAATAGATTAAAACATTTCATTGGTCGAAAGAGAGACATATATAGGCGTATCAAAAGAGGGGAAGGGCAGATAAGAAATCAATACTTTCAATTAAAGAGAGAAATAAAAAAAAGGAATAAGAAAAGCAAAAAGGGATTATGAGGCTAAGGTCGCAAGGGATTCGAAGACTAACCCAAAAGGGTTCTTTCAGGTATACAGAAGTAAGATTAGGGACAAGATAGGCCCACTTAAGAGTAACTCAGGTCAGATCACTGACAGGGATAAGGATATGTGTGTAATTTGTAATACTTACTTCCTCTAGTTTTTACTCAGGAAGATACTAGCGAAATTCCAGAAATAATAAATTATGTAGAACAGGAAGATAATAAACTATGCTCGATTGGGGTAACTAGTGACATGGTCCTCAGACAAATAGAGAAATTGAAACCTAACAAATCCCCAGGCCCTGATGAACTGTTTGCAAAAGTTTTAAAGGAATGTAAAGAGGAACTTAGCAAACCTCTGGCAAATCTTTTCAACATAACACTACAAATTGGCATAGTGTCAGGCAAGTGGAAAATGGCAAATGTAATACCTATTTACAAGGCAGGTGACAGGTTCTTAGCTTCGAACTATAGACCAATAAGCCTTACCTCCATAGTTGGTAAATTTCTGGAATCAATAATTGCCGAGGCAATTCGTAGCCATCTTGAAAGGCATAAATTGATTAATGAATCTCAACACGGTTTTATTAAAGGGCAAATTTACTAACTTTTTTTCACTAAGGTGTTTGAGGAGGTAGATCATGGTAATATATTGTGTATATGGACTTCAGTAAGGCTTTCGATAGAGTTCCACATCAGAGGCTATTGAGGAAATTTAAGGCACACGAATTAGGAGGATAATTTTTTTCCTGGGTAGAGGCATGGTTGGCAAATAGGCAGCAGAGTTTTTGCATAAATGGGGAGAAATCAGAATGAGGGCACGTCTCAAGCGGTGTCCCACAAGGGTCAGTTTTGGGCCCTTTGTTGTTCCCAATTTACATAAACGACATAGATGAGGGAATAAATAGTAACATAAGCAAATTTACTGATGACACCAAAATAGGCGGTCCAATTCACTCAAATGAGGACATTAGAGCACTCCAGGATGATTTGAATAGACTGATGCAGTGGTCGGAGAAGTTGCAAATGCAGTTTAATGTAGACAAATGTAAAGTTCTAAATGTTGGGCAGCACAATAACCATGTCACATATAAACTGAATAATGTAGATCTTAATACTTGTAATTGCGAAAAGGATTTAGGAGTTCTGGTTAGCAGTAATCTGAAACCAAGACAACAGTGCATAAATGTTCGCTATAAAGCTAACAGAATCCTTGGCTTCACATCAAGAAGTATAAATAACAGAAGTCCTCTGGTTGTTCTTCAACTCTATATATCCTTGGTTATTCCTCATTTAGATTATGCTGCACAGTTCTGGTCACTATATTACAGAATGGATATAAATGCACTGGAAAACGTACAGAGGAGGATGACAAAGTAGATCCCATATATCAGAAATCTTCCCTATGAGGATAGACTGAGGGCCTTGAATCTGCACTCTCTAGAAAGGCGTACAATTAGGGGGGATATGATAGAGGTGTATAAATGGAAAACATGAATAAATAAAGGGGATGTAAATAGCGTGCTGAAAATATCCAACCAAGACAGGACGCGCACGCAGCAATGGTTTCAAATTGGAAAAGTTCAGATTCAGGAAGGATATAGGAAAGCACTGGTTTAGTAATAGAGTTGTGGATGAGTGGAACAAACTTCCGAGTACCGTCATAGAAGCTAAGACGTTGTGTAGTTTTAAAAATAGGTTAGATAAATACATGAGTGGGTGTGGGTGGGTGTAAGTTGGACCTGACTAGCTTGTGCTACTAGGTCTTATGCCTTTCTCCTTCCTTAAGTGGAAGTGACCTGACTACCTGGAGTTTACCTGGAGAGGGTTAACTCCAGGTAGTCAGGTCTAAGCCGGGGAGTGATGGACCTGCCTCGTATGGGTCAGTAGGCCTGCTGCCGTGTTCCTTCTTTCTTATGTTCTTATGTACTAAATCTTCAAGGCGTATACGCCAAGTATCCCTGTTTTCTGTCTTTGGGATAGTAGGGCAGACAGCCAGCACTATGAACAAAAAGACTGGCCACAAAGAACCATTTTCTTACCCGGAAATCACAACGTGAAAACTGTGCCAGTAGTTGACCCCAAGAAAATTCTACTGCCACCACTCCACATCAAATTAGGGATTATGAATTTTTTTGTGAAGGCCTTGAACAAGAATGGAACTGCTTTCAAGTACATGGAGTCAAAGTTTCCTCGTATAAGTGAAGGCAAGCTAAAGGCAGGAATCTTTGTTGGCTCTCAGATTCGGGAATTGATGAAGGACAAGCATTTATTTGAAGCATTAGCAGGTGTCGAGGTGAATGCCTGGTTTTCATTCAAGCAGATTGTCCACAATTTCCTGGGAAACAGGCGCTCCCCCGAATATGAAAAAAAATGATCCAAGACCTGATTTCAAGTTTCCAACAACTTGGGTCTAGAATGAGTGTGAAGAAGCACTTTTTGCACTCACATCTTGACTATTTTCCCAACAATTGTGGGGACTACAGTGAGGAACAAGGAGAGCGGTGGTTCCATCAGGATATTTGCACCATGGAAACTCGATACCAGGGCAAATGAAATGTCAGCATGATGGCGGATTACTGCTGGTCATTGAAACGTAATGGTCTCGATGCACAGCACAAGCGAAAATCAAAGTGGTCCTCCTTCCTTTGATTCAATATGTAGGCTAACCATTAGGAACATTTTTTTAATAAAATAATTTGATTTGATTTATGTTGATTTGGAATTCTATTGTTCTTAAAACTAACAGAATGTGCTTTCCCATGATTACTTGCCTAATTTTAATAAAGTAACAATTTATTAAAAATTCACATTTTTTATCATTAATTTGTATTTTATTCAAAATCCTTACGTGATAGAGCAAAATGGCTTAGATATTTACAGTCAGCAGCCCAATAATATGTAAGATCGCAACCATGAATAAAAATAAAAATTAAAAACATTCGAAATGCAGACCAGATTATTACTTCTTGACACCAGATACAGAGGATGACTGGCAATATTGAGAGAGCTTAAATCAATAGACTCATCGGAGGTTCCTTGATGCTGGAGAGGACTTTTGATCTAATGAAATGGATCTATCCTCCCCTTCACTGGATCGAACCAAATTGTCTTCCATTCCCCACGTGTATGACCCCTACAGTTTAATGATTCCACTGGTCATAATAATTACAAAATAAATATGAAGAAGTATAAAAGACTTAGGCCTCCTCTAATGGTGACTTTATTTTAGCAGAGTTCCATGAGTATGGCATTAAAGTGTAATAACAAATTTAACACGAATAAAGAGTAAACAAGTTTTGAACGCTTTCTTTACAAATCAAAGAAGTTGCTTACGAATTGGTCATTTGTCTTTAGCTATGTTAACGACTACAATGAGAAATATTTTAGAACGACATTCCGACGATTGATACAATCTTGTCCAGTTTAAATAAACAACAAGAGTATTATGGCATATTCCGCGTCCAGCTCTGGTGGTGAGCGGATGTGCTGGCTCTACCCTAGTGGCGGCATAGTGAGACTTGTTTTTCAAACAAGATGACTGCCAACTATCGACGACGAGTCAATACTGTATGTATTGAGCTACTGCAGGGAACGATTCTACCAGCGAATGCTGACGTCTTATTGACAGCTATTCTACGTGACATCTACGGCGTATCTTACGAGGACCTTTATGGAGTGGCCATGAATGGGATACGACGAGTCTTTGTGAAATTTGCAAGCACTGAGGTGTATCGACGTGTGGTGGATGTCTACCAGGACAAGAAGATGGTGGTCAACATGGGAGTAGAGGTTTGTCTACGGGACGTCTCGACAGTATACAAGTGGGTAAAACTTCATAATATACCATTTGAGGCGTGCCCTGAAGATATACGTGACGTAATGAAAGAATATGGTGTCATTCATTCTATAAATATAGGAAGATGGGCGCAGGGGCCATACGCTGGTTTGTTGGAAGGGTCATACTCAGTAAAAATGAGTTTGAGGAAACCCATACCGTCTTATGTGCTAATGGAATGTTTTCGCACACAGATTTATGTTCATTACCAGGGGCAAGTGAAAACTTGCAGGTTGTGTGGACAATCTGGACATTATGCAGCCGTTTGTGAGAGACGTAAGGAAGTGGTGAGGAACAATGAAGAGACAGCGAAGAGAACGGTGGATAATGAGCATGGGACGGAAGGAGCTGTTGAGGAACCTGCAAGTGTGCAGAATGTTGGCTTGGAAGTCACCCAATGGAGTGAGGAGGTGGACAAAGCGGAAGAGAGGGTGGACAGTGAGTTGACGGGTGGTGAAGACGTGGCTAATGACATGGAACATGAGAGTGTACATGAGAGTGGGGTAAGTGAGGGTATTGATGAAGCAATACTGAGAGACTTGGGTGAGATTATTGGTGGTGAGGATTTAGATTTGGTGCAGAGCGACATTGGAGACAGGCTGATAAACAGGGTGCACCTGCCTATTGACGAGACAGCGAGTGGGGGAGAAGAGGCAACGGAGGTGAGGGTTGAAGTGGAGATACATCAACAGTGTGAGGAAGAGGGAGTAGAGATGGATAAGAGTGAATCTCGGAAGAGATCAGGGGAAGAGGCAGAAAATGACATCATAACACCGGGACAGTGCCCGGGGAAAAAGGCTTGGACAGAAGTGGTGAAGGGTAAAGGGGGGGGGGTGAGGGAGAGGAGTAGTACTGGAGTGTCAGCAACAGCAGTTGAAAAGAAAAAGGGTGGTTTACAGACTGTAAGGAATGGTAAAGGTGAAGGTACACTGCCGCAACGGAAGGGGAAACCTATGTCTCTACTTTCAAGTGTATTAGCATGAATATGAATGGCCTTCGTCAGGAGGTTAAAAGGAAATGGGTCGAGGTTACGCTAACTAGGCTTCATGTAGATGTTGTGTTTTTTCAGGAACATAATTTTAGGAGTGGGGAGGAGTTGGCTTTAAAGGGTTATAGGTTATTTGTGGGTAGGACGGATTTATTAAAAGGGGGAGTGGGTGTGGGTGTGAAGGAGGGGTGTCCTTTTACTTTAGGTTCATGGGAGGTGGGGGGGAGGGGTAGGGTTGTTAGGGTGGATGGTAGGTGGGGTGTAGTGCAAGTTTGTTTCCTGGGGGGTTATTTGCCAGCGGTGCATAGTTTAAAAGTAAAGGAGGATTTTGTGAGGTCAGAATTGATATATGCCTTCCGGGGATTACCTCAAGTAACCGTAATTGGGGGAGACTGGAATAGTGTCATACGTGTAAAGGATGTGGGGCCGAGGGGTTCAACGCCAGTATTAAAAATACTGAGGGAGGTATTTAATGCGGTGGGTGTGGTGGACGTGGTAGGTGTGAATGAATTAGTGGAATATACTTATAGTAGGGGTGCACATGCAACGAGGTTAGATAGAATATATGTTACGAAAGCGGTGGTGGTGGAGAAGGTGGAGTGTGTTGATGTGGGTTTCTCTGATCATAAAGGTGTGTTAGCACAACTGGGATGGGAGGGTGCGGTGCGGGTATATGGGAGTTATTGGAAGTTAAATGTTAGTTTGCTGAGTAGGTTAGGAGGGGAAATGAATTTTGAGGGTTGGTGGAGTGGGGTGTGGGGAGGGGGCAGGGGTATTATGGGGGTTGCGAGGTGGTGGAATGATAGGGGGAAACCAGCCATAAAGGATTTTTTTATGCGACTGGGCAGGGAAGATGCACGATTTAGGTTTGGGTATCAAAGGTATTTAGAGAGTTTGTTGCAGGGTCTAGGGGGAGTGGGGGGAGCTGGTAGGGGTGAGGAAAGGGAAGGGGTGAGGGCGGCATTGCAGGAGTTACAGAATGAGAGGTTTCAGGCGCTGAGGTTGAGAAGTGGTATGGAAGAGGTATTATGGGGAGATAAAGTGTCGGCAGTTGTGCTGAGAAGGTTTAGGAAACGAAGGGAGGTAATGACGATTCGTGCAATTGAGGTAGATGAGGGTATGGGGGGGTATGATGTTGGGAATGTGTTAAAAACCACGGAAGCAATGGGAGGGTATGGGGAAGTGTGGTTTGGGAAAAAATATGAGGAAACGGAGGAATTGAAAGGGGGAAGAGGGAATTTTGGGACATATTATTGAGAGAGTGACAGAGGAGGAAAGGGAAGAGTTAGAGGGAGTTATAACGGAGGAGGAAGTGTGGGAGGCAGTCAAAGGCCTCAGGATGGGGAAAACGCCTGGGATAGATGGGTTACCTGGGGAGTTATATGTTCAGTTTTGGGATGTGTTGAGAGGTGTGTTGGTGAAAGTGTTTAATGATATGAAGGGGGAAGGGGTAATGGGGGAAATGGTAAGGACGGGGGTGGGGGTATTGGTGCCAAAGAGGGAGGGTGCGAGAAGTTTTCATGATTATAGAGTAATAATGTTGATGAGTACAGATTATAAGATTTATGCAAAAATTTTGGCAAACAGGTTGAGGAGGAGAATGGGGATTTGGTTACACGGGGACAATATGGTATACCGGGTAGGAGTATGAGACATGGGCACAGAAGGATTAAGGGTTTTATTGAGGAATGTACTGAGGGAGGGGTGTTAGGACTGGATTGGGCTACGGCGTATGATAGGGTTAATAGGAAGGTATTATTTGATGTCATGATGCGCATGGGTTTTGGGGGTGAGGTGGTGGGTTGGGTAAAGCAATTGTATGAGAATGCGGTAATGAGGATGCAGATAAATGGACGGTTAGGGTGGGAAGTTAGGATGGAAAAGGGTATACGTCAGGGTTGTCCGTTGTCTCAGTTATTATTTGCTATTTTACAGGACCCGTTTTATAGGTTAGTGGAGAAGGGGGAAGGGGCACAGGGAAAAGGGATGCGTGTAGGGGCAGAGGTCATAGGTTATATTGATGACACAAATCTGTTAGTTACATCTGTAGAAAGTCTGAGGTGGGTAGGTGAGATAGTGGTGAGGTTTAGTAAGTTAACAGGTATGGAAGTGAATAAACGTAAGTCCTTGTTGCTAGAGGTGGGAGGGTGGGTGGGGGTAACATTGGGGAAAAAAAAGGTTGGTCATGTGTTCGTGTTTTGAAGGTTTGTGGTATAATTTTTAGTAATGATTTAGGGAGGGCCAGGGAGGAGAATTCGAAGGGGGTAGTGGATAGGGCTTTAGGCAGGATGAGGGGTTGGGGTTCCAAGGAAATTACTTTATTGCAAAGGGTGGTAGTGATTAATGTACTGATTTATAGTAAACTTTGGTTCAGAGTGGGAGTGTTTCCTCTAGTTGAAGAAGACGTGCGTAGACTGGAAAAAGGTGTTTTGAGTTTTATATGGGAGAGAGGTAGGCATTGGTTAAGTAGGGAGGTGGTAGAAACGAGAGTGAAGTGGGGAGGTTTGGGTTTGGTTCCTTTGAGAAGGCGCCTTAGAAGTGTTTTTCTGAAGCAAGAGTTTTTGCTGATGGGAGGTAGGGGGGGTAGGAAAATAGGGGGGGTAATGAGGGAAGTGAGGAAATGGTGGAGGGGTAAAGAGCTAGTTGCGTGCGAGAAAGTCATTAGGTTTCTGTTAGTGGTACGTGAACCTGCTAAGGTTAAGTTACGTAGGTTGGATAGGATTAGTAGTAATGAGGTGGTGTTGCAAGGGGAGGCATTGTTTCCCTTATATGGGTGGAAAAGTATTTGGGGTTGGTTGAACAAAGTCAAGGTGGCTCCGAGAGTTAGGGAATTGGGTTATAGGTTTTTGCATGGCATATTGGCTACGAGGGGGCAACTGTTTATTATGGGGTTTGCAAGAGATGGGGTTTGTCCGAAGTGTGGGGAATATGAGACGGCTTTTCATCCGGTGTATTTTTGTAGAAGCTTGGAGTTGGTAACAATATGGTTGCACAGGGTATTGGGATGGATAAGGGGGGGGGAATGTATCGGTGTTACGTGCTCTGAGTTTAGAGCTGAGTGAATTTCCGGAAGGCGTACATAGGGCTATAACATACATTATGTTAGACTATTTGTATAATATATGGTACATGAGAGAGGTGGAAGGGGTAGTGATGGTCAAGGTTCTAGCTGCGGTATTTGTTACAACGAAATATAGGAATAAAGTAATTTACGGTAGAAGTTGGAGACAGAGTTTTCCGGAGGTTTACAGAGATATGACGGTGGGTGGGTTACGTAGGTTGGGGAGGGATGGGTAGGGGGGGGAGTGTTGGTTTTCGAGGAAAGTTAGGGGGAGGGACGTCTTAGTGGGGTAGAGGTTGTGTGGATGGAGGTGGGTTAATGTGGGGGGGGGGGGGTAGTGTTAGTGGTTGGGTTTTGAGTGTGGGTTTTAAGGGGTATGGGGGCATAGGTTACCTGAGGTTGTGGCAGTGTTTCCTTTGGTTTGATGGTGGTTATTGATGTTTAACAGCCTTTGTCTAACATGTTATTTTTGTAATCTTTGGTTTGTTGGTTTGAGTATAATTTTATGCATATAGGTCAAGTTAGAATTGAGGTTTTCAACGTCATGGTTGTGTGACGATGTAAGTTGTATGGTTTAGTGAAACAAGGTTTTTTGTCATGTCGACAATGCTGTGGTAGGGATAATGTAATGGTAAATAGCAACAGTTGTGGTTTCTTTTTGTATGTTTCTAGGCAAGACCATTATAAGTGGCATGGTTGTTCATGTGTATGTAAATGCCAAATTAGGTTTAGTTTATGCAAAGATTTAACCTCTATTAGGAGTTTATGGTGTGAGAATGGTGTTATAGCACCATTGTTAGCGAAGTTTTTTTTTGTGTATAATGACTTGTGTTGGTAACACAACAATATGTAGTTAAATGTTTGATATATTGGAATTATTCCTTAAATACCTGTTATAAAATGTTGCTGTTCATACATAACATGTAAGGTGGATCACATATGTATGTTTTGTAAAAAAGGGTTAGTGGACAAGGAGTTATGATGGCCAGAATAGTATGTTCAGGTGGTCAGTAAAATAAAGTGGGGGTTTGAATTTGAATTTTATAGGTTAGGACATCCTATGTTTGGGAAGTTCTCAGTTATATATGTGTATAATAGTGTTGTTGGAGTTTGTAAAGTACCTTTGTATAACCTTAGGTGATGTATGTTGTGATGATGGTCTGTGTTAAACATGATTTAGGTTATGGTCTAAATATATTTAAGCGTGTTCCGCTTATTTTTTGAGAAGAAATTATGGTTAATTTTTTATTGGTCACATGTGAATGTGACTTAATGATATAAATACCATGTTAGGTGTATCACATATGTATGTTTCATAAAGGAGAATAATGTAGAAGGATTATGTTTTGACTGAGTATTGTTTCAGGTGGGCAATAAAGTAAAGTGGGGGTTTGTTTTTATTTTAGAGTTTAGGAAAGCCTTTGTATGGCAGTTTAATGTCATATATGTGCATAATAGTAATTGTTGGATTTTGTAATATACACTTTTTGGTGATGTAAGTTAATGTTGATGGTTTTGTGTGAACCATGAATAGTTATTGTCAAAATATGTTAAAGCATTTGTGCTTACCTTTGTGAGGAGTCACTTATGTAATTTGTTTAGTCACATGTGTATGTGATGATTGGTGATGTATATTGTTAAGAATGTAATGTTTGGGTTTTATAATAAAATAAAATAAAAAAATAAAAAAAAAGTCTGTGCTAGGGACACAGATCAAGGCTGTACACAGTGTTAGACAGAATTTTAAAATATATTTATGAAAAACGTTATTTAACTATATTAAAAAAGAAAAAAAAAGAAATGCTTGATGTACAGAATAAGACTTATGGTACTAGGGAAGAAATCATTGCAAAATAACAGCAGTACTGGAGACACTAACAATGAGAAGAACTAGCCAGGTTGCAGGAATGGCAATCGAAGTTTTTTTGGTCGGCAGATCGAGATTATCATGATGGTCGACTTTATTGGATAAATGTTTTAAATTTGAGAAAAGTTCAGATAAGAGACAGAGATTCTAGAAGTTGTTAAGTGAATGTGTTGGGAATGTTTAGTGATTCAAGAGACAGGAATGTCAGTGTGGGAGGCACTGTTAAGGCGCAGTGGTGTATTACCTTACCTAAGGATGCAGCCAGCTTATCAACATACAAGAATTGAAAAGACATACACAAAATCAATTCAGCAAAATGCAAGAAAAGTACATTGGAAAAGAACACTTAAGTACAGTTCAGGATAAAAGTGACCTTTACCACAGTGTGTCAACATCACCACACCATTACAACCAAGAACACTACATATAAAATAGCATAGTAACATATAAAATAGTATAGTAATATAAAAAACAATAAAGTAACACATAAAACAGTATTCTAACGCATAAAACATCATAGTGACACATGAAACATTATAGTAACATATAAAACAATAAATTGAGATAAAAAAAAAAGTATAGTGTTACATAAAACAGCATAACACTGGGATTGCGCAGCGACTAAAATGTATCTAGTTGTTGAGTCTATTAATGTTGTTCCTCTTTACGTTAATGAACAATATGAACAATACTGCTGTTCGTATTATTCTTAATGTTAACTCCGGTGAATAGAACACAAAAAAGAACAGGGAGGCTGGAGTGGGAATACCACCGTGAATACTGTCAGGGAGGCTGGAGTGAGAATAACACTACCGTGAATACTGTCAGGGAGGCTGGAGTGAGAATAACACTACCGTGAATACTGTCAGGGAGGCTGGAGTGAGAATAACACTACCGTGAATACTGTCAGGGGAGGCTGGAGTGAGGAAATAACACTACCGTGAATACTGTCGAGGGAGGCTGTGTCTGGTTGACTGTATTGACTCAGCGCTTACTCCTGTCAGCCATCTTGGTGAAAATCAGTAATATGCCTTGGAACCACCAGATGCCGGAGCACTTGCACCCGCACACCACCAAGGCTGGGCTGCGAATGACAGTAAGTAGGTACCCAGGTGAGTTAACTGTTGTGGGTTGCATCCTGGAGAACAAACTTGACACACAGTCCTCAATGACGCCCTGATTTTCGTGGATTAATTATCTAGGGTGGCTAACACTCCCTACCCTAGGTTATCCTGGGTGGCTAACACTCCCTACTCTGGGTTATCCTGGGTGGCTAACACTCCCTACCCTATGTTATTCTGGGTAGCTAACACTCCCTACCCTGGGTTATCCTGCATGGCTAATCCTCCCTACCCTGGGTTATCCTGGGTGGCTAACCCACCCTATCCTGGGTGGCTAACACTTTCTACCCTAGGTTATCCTGGGTGGCTAACACTCCCTACCCTGGGTTATCCTGGGTGGCTAACCGTCCCTAATCTGGGCTATCATGGGTGGCTAACACTCCCTACCCTGGGTTATCCAGGGTGGCTAACACACCCTATCGTGGGTTATCCTGGGTGGCTAACACTCCCTACCCTAGGTTATTCTGGGTGGCTAACACTCCTTACCCTTACCCTGGGTTATCCTGCGTGGCTAACACTCCCTACCCTGGGTTATCCTGGGTCGCTAACCCTCCCTACCCTGGGTTATCCTATGTGGCTAACACTCCCTACACTGGGATATCCTGGGTGGCTGACCCTCCCTACCCTGCGTTATCCTGGTTGGGTAATACTCCCTACCCTGGGTTATCCTGGGTGGCTAACACTCCCTACCCTGGGTTATACTGCGTGGCTAACACTCCCTACCCTGGGTTATCCTGGGTGGCTAATGCTCCCAACCCTGGGTTATCCTGTGTGCCTAACACTCCTTACCCTGGGATATCCTGGGTGGCTAACACTCCCTACTCTGGGTTATCCTGTGTGGCTAACACTCCCAACCCTGGGTTATCCTGGATGGCTAACACTCCCTACTCTGGGTTATCCAGGGTGGCTAACACTCCATACCCTGGGTTATACTGGGTGGCTAACACTCCCTACCCTGGGTTATCCTGGGTGGTTAACACTCCCTACCCTGGGTGGCTAACACTCCCAACCCTGGGTTATCCTAGTTGGCTAACTCTCCCTAACCTAGGTTATTCTGGGTGTTAACAATCTTTACCCTGAGTTATCCTGGGAGGCTAACACTCCCTACCCTGGGTTATCCTGGGTGGTTAACAATCTCTACCCTGAGTTATCCTGGGAGGCTAACACTCTCTACTCTTGGTTATCCTGGCTGGCTAACCCTCCCTACCCTGGGTTATCCTGGGTGGTTAACAATCTCTACCCTGAGTTATCCTGGGAGGCTAACACTCCCTACTCTGGGTTATCCTAGGTGTCTAACACTTCGTACCCTGGATTATCCTGGGTGGCTAAGACTCCCATCCTTGGGTTATCCTGGGTTGCTAACACTCCGTACCCTTGGTTATCCTGGGTGGCTAACCCTCCGTACCCTGGGTTATCTTGATTGGCTAACACTCCCAACCCTGGGTGGCTAACACTCCCTACCCTTGGTTATCCTGGGTGGCTAACCCTCCGTACCCTGGGTTATCTTGATTGGCTAACACTCCCAACCCTGGGTGGCTAACACTCCCTACCCTGGGTTATCCTGGGTGGCTAACATACCCTACCCTGGGTTATACTAGTTGGGTAACACTCCCTACCCTGGGTTATCTTGGGTGGCTGAAACTCTCTACCCTGTGTTATCCGGGATGACTAACACTCCCTACCTTTTATAATCGTGGGGGGTTACCACTCCCTACCCTGGGTTATCCTGGGTGGCTAACACTCCCTACCCTGGGTTATCCTGGGTGGCTAACACTCCCTACCCTGGGTAATCCTGAGTGGCTAACACTCCCTACCCTGGGTTATCCTGGGTGGCTAATCTCCCTATCCTGGGTTATCCTGGGTAGGTAAGCCTCCCTACCCTGGGTTATCCTGGGTGGCTAATCCTCCCTTCACTGGGTTATCCTGGCTGGCTAACATTCTCTACTCTGGGTTATCCTAGGTGGCAAATGCTCCCTGCCCTGGGTTATCCTTGGTGGCTAACACTCCCTCCCCTGGGTTATCCTGTTTTGCTAACACTCTCTACCATTGGTTATACTGGGTGGCTAACACTCCCTCCCTTGGGTTATTCTGCATGGCTAACACTCCCTACCATAAGTTATCCTGGGTGTCTAACACTCCCTACCCTGGGTTATTCTGGGTAGCTAACACTCCCTACCATGGGTTATCCTGGGTGGCTAACACTCCCAACCCTGGGTTATCCTGGGTGGCTAAAACTCCCTACCATGGGTTATGCTGGGTGGCTAACACTCCCTATCCTGGGTTATCCTGGGTGGCTAACACTCCCTACCCTGGGTTATCCTGGGTGGCTAACACTCCCTACCCTGGGTTATCCTGCATGGATAGCACTCCCTACCCTTGGTTATCCTCGGTGGCTAACCCTCCCTACCCTGGGTTATCCTGGGTGACTAACTCTCCCTACCCTGGGTTATCCTGGGTGGTTAAACACTCCCAACCTTGGGTTATCCTGGGTGGCTAACCCTCTCTACTCTGGGTTATCCTGGGTGGCTAATACTCTGTACCCTGGGTTATCCTGTATGGCTAACACTCCCTATCATGGGTTATCTTGGGTGGCAAACACTCCCTAACCTGAGTTATGCTAAGTTGCTAACACTCCCTACCCTGGGTTATCCTAGGTGGCTAACACTTCCTAACCTGGGTTATCCAGGGTGGCTAACACTCCCTATTCTTGGTTATCTTGGGTGGCTAACCATCTACAAAGGGTTATCCTGGATGGCTAACACTCCCTACCCTGGGTTATGCTGGGTGGCTAACACTCCCTACCCTGGGTTATCCTAGGTAGGTAAGCCTCTCTACCCTGGGTTATCCTGGGTGGCTAATTCTCCCTTCACTAGGTTATCCTGGCTGGCTAACATTCTCTACTCTGGGTTATCCTAGGTGGCAAACACTCCCTGCCCTGGGTTATCCTTGGTGGCTAACACTCCCTCCCCTGGGTTATCCTGTTTTGCTAACACTCTCTACCATTGGTTATACTGGGTGGCTAACACTCCCTCCCTTGGGTTATTCTGCATGGCTAACACTCCCTACCATAAGTTATCCTGGGTGTCTAACACTCCCTACCCTGGGTTATTCTGGGTAGCTAACACTCCCTACCATGGGTTATCCTGGGTGGCTAACACTCCCAACCCTGGGTTATCCTGGGTGGCTAAAACTCCCTACCCTGGGTTATGCTGGGTAACTAACACTCCCTATCCTGGGTTATCCTGGGTGGCTAACACTCCCTACCCTGGGTTATCCTGGGTGGCTAACACTCCCTACCCTGGGTTATCTTGCTTGGCTAACCCTCCCTACCCAGGGATATCCTGGGTAGCTAACCCCCCTACCCAGGGATATCCTGAGTTGCTAACGTACCCTATCCTGTGTTATCCTGGCTGGCTAACACTCTCTACCCTGGGTTATCCTGGGTGGCTAACACTCCCTACCGTGGGTTATTCTGGGTAGCTAACACTTCCTACCCTGGTTTATCCTGCGTGGCTAAACCTCCCTACCCAGGGATATTCTGGGTGGCTAATCCACCCTATCCTGTGTTATCCTGGCTGGCTAACACTCTCTACCCTGGGTTTTATTGGGTGGCTAACACTCCCTACCCTGGGTTATCCTGGGTGGCTAACACTCCCTACCCTGGGTTATCTTGTGTGGCTAACACTCCCTACTCTAGGTTATCCTGGGTGGCTAACACTCCCTACTCTGGGTTATACTGGGTTGCTAACACTTCCTACCTTGTGTTATCCTGGGTGGCTAACACTCCCTACCCTGGGTTTCTAATAATCACTACCCTTGGTTTTCCTGGGTGGCTTACACTCCCTACCATGGGTTATCCTGGGTGGTTAACTCTCCCTACCTTGGGTTATCCTGGCTGGCTAATCCTCCCTACCCTGGGTTATACTGGGTGGCTAACCCTCCCTACCCTGGGTTATCCTGGCTGGCTAACACTTCGTACCCTGTGTTATCCTGTGTGGCTAACCCTCCCTACCCTGGGTTTTCCTGGGTGGCTCACACTCCCTACCATGGGTTATCCTGGGTGTCTAACTCTCCCTACCCTGATTTATCCTGGCTGGCTAACCCTCTTTACCCTGGGTTTTCATGGGTTGCTTACACTCCCTACCCTGGGTTATCCTGTGTGGCTAACACTCCCTACACCAAATCGGACTTCATAAAAAAACATGACAGCTTTCTATAACAGTTGGGAAAGTAAAAACACAGAGCCAGATGGTGCTACCGCCCCTGGTACAGATGTTGAAATGGTAGCCAGTAAATTTAAGAATGGAGAAATTAATGATGGTGACCTGAAGAGGGACAGTAGCTCTAGTGAAATAAATGATGGGGAAACAGGTGTAGATAAGGACACACACAAAGCAGTGTTACAAACTAGCAATAACACGGTAGATAGTAAACAAGGGGATGCCCAGGAAAATACTGAAGATAAATTACCGGAAACAGTTGAAGGCTCCATTGTTAGCAATAGTAACGAAGACAGACACGAGACAGAAACACACCCACCAATGGGGAACACAGTCACAAAAAACCAGGGCAAACGGAAACCAGGCCTATGTGAATATTATGCACTTGGTATCTGCAGGCATGGAAAATCTGGGAAATCAGATGGGACATGCAATTATGATCACCCCAGAAAATGCCGTTCCCATATGAAAACAGGCAAATGCAACCTCCCGTCCTGTAAGTTTTTCCACCCTGAAATGTGCAACACATCAATTCAAGAAAGACAGTGCTATAACTTATATTGCCAGGCATACCACCTAAAGGGTACGAGGCGACACAGAACATCCAGACCATGGCAAAATCAAGGTAGCCACAGCCACTCCAGAGAGAGAGGTTTTTTAGTGCCAGGAAGGAAAAAAAGCTGGCAGGAAATGACAGAAATTGTACACCAACTGCAATCATTTCTGGAGTGGAATCACAGTCAGTGGCCTCCACTCCATTACAACAGATATTAGAGCCAGGAAAAAAAGACCCCCCACATACCACCAATACCACCAATCCAACTACATTTATCTTTGCTAATATACAAGGTCTAAAGCCAGCAACAAACAACAAGGTACCTTACATTCGTGGACTGCTTACAGAGTCAAATGCTATGGTTGCGGCTTTCACAGAGACCCACATAAGAAATCACTTGGACAATGAAATATGGATCCCGGGCTACAACCTATACAGGTGTGACAGAGTGAACAGGCAAAAAGGGGGGGTTGGCCTATATATCACAGAGTCACTTATATGTTCAGAACTACTAAATGCCTCAAATGATGTAGTTGAAGTATTAGCAATAAAGGTCGAGAATCAAAACCTTGTCATCGTGGTTGTTTACAAGCCCCCGGATGCAACGTCCCAACAATTCCAGGAACAACTTCTGAAAATTGACCACTGTCTGGAAAATCTTCCAGCTCCTGCCCCCAACATCTTGCTACTGGGGGATTTCAACCTCAGGCACCTAAAATGGAGGAACATTGCAAACAATGTGGTAGCAGAGATAACACCAGGAGGCAGCTCAGATGAAAATTCACACATGCATGAACTTTTAAATCTCTGCCCCAAGTTCACCTTAAACCAGCAAATAGTAGAGCCCACAAGATTAGAAATACGCTGGACCTCATCTTCACCAACAATGATGATCTGATACGAAATGTCATCATATCAAAAACAATATACTCAGATCACAACATAATAGAGGTCCAGACATGCATGCGGGAGCCCCAGATCAACAAAATGTGATCAGCCGCGGGGGAGCTTTCTTCAAATTCAACTTCAATAACAAAAACATAAGGTGGGACCAAGTAAACCAAGTCCTAAATGATATAAACTGGGAAGATTGCCTAAGCATCACGGATCAAAACCTATGTCTAGAACAAATTAACTCTGTGGTACTTGAGGTTTGCTCAAGGCAAATTCCCTTAAGGAAAAGGAGGAGAAGATGCAAACTAGAAAGAGAGGCGCTCCTATACAGGAAAAGGCAAAGAATAACGGAGCGGCTAAAGGAGGCCAATATATCTGAAATACGTAGAGAGACACTAGTCAGAGAAATAGCAAACATCGAATTAAAACTAAAGGAATCTTACAGGAATCAAGAGACACATGAAGAACTAAAAGCCATAAATGAAACTGAAAGAAACCCTAAGTATTTCTTTTCCTATGAAAATCAAAGTCGAGAACAACAACCAGTATTGGGCCCCTACTTAAACGGGATGGGTCCTACACAGATGACAACAAGGAAATGAGTGAGTTACTTAAGTCGCAGTATGACTCAGTTTTTAGCGAGCCGCTAACCAGACTGAAAATAGAAAACGTAAAAATTTTTTATGAGAGTGCCACAGAACTTGACAGATGCTCTAGAAGATAAACATAATGCAGATGTTTTATACACAGATTTTGCAAAAACCTTTGACAAGTGTGACCATGGTGTAATAGCACACAAAATGCGTGATAAAGGAATAACAGGAAAAGTTGGTAGATGGATCTATAATTTCCTAACATGTAGAACACAAAGAGTAGTAGTCAACAGAGTAAAGTCTGAGGCGGCTACTGTGAAAAGGTCTGTTCCACAAGGCACAGTACTTGCTCCCATACTATTCCTCATCCTCATATCAGACATTGACAGGGATATAAGCCACAGTGCTGTGTCTTCCTTTGCAGATGACACCCGAATCTGTATGACAGTGTCCACCGTTGAAGACACTGCAAGACTCCAAGCAGACATAAACTAAATCTTTAAATGGGCTGCAGAAAACAATATGAAGTTCAATTATGAGAAATTTAAATTACTCAGATACGGAAAACGTGAACAAATTAAAATCTCATCGGGTACAAAACTAATTCCAGCCACACAATAGAGCGAAAAACTAATGTCAAAGACCTGGGAGTGATCATGTCAGAGGATCTCACCTTCAAGGACCATAACAAAGTAGCAATTTCATCTGCTCGAAAAATGACAGGATGGATAATGAGAACCTTCAAAACCAGGGATGCCAAGCCCATGTTGACACTTTACAGATCGCTTGTTCTATCTAGGCTGGAATATTGCTGCACACTAACTGCACCTTTCAAGGCGGGTGAAATTGCTGACCTTGAAAATGTGCAGAGAACCTTCACCGCACGCATAAGTGCGATAAACCATCTCAACTACTGGGAACGCTTGAAGTTCCTAAACCTGTACTCTCTAGAATGCAGGCGGGAGAGATACATTATTATATACACATGGTAAATTATCGAGGGCACACAAAAATCACTCCCTACGAAAGCAAAAGACTCGGCAGGCGATGTAACATCCCCCCAATGAAGAGCAGGGGTGCCACTAGCACATTGAGGGACAACACAATAAGTGTCAAGGGCCCAAGATTGTTCAACTGCCTCCCAGCATACATCAGGGGGATTACCAACAAACCCCTGGCTGTCTTCAAGCAGGCACTGGACTGGCACCTCAAGTCGGTACCTGATCAGCCAGGCTGTGGTTCGTACGTTGGACTGCGTGCGGCCAGCAGTAACAGCCTGGTTGATCAGGCTCTGGTCCAACATGAGGCCTGGTCACAGACCGGGCCGCGGGGGCGTTGACCCCTGGAATTCTCTCTAGGTAGACTCCAGGTACCCTGGGTTTCCTGGGTGGCTTACACTCCTACCATGGGTTATCCTGGGTGGCTAACTCTCCCTACCCTGGGTTATCCTGGCTGGCTAACCCTCCCTACCCTGGGTTATCCTGGCTAGCTAACAATCTTTACCTGAGATACCCTGGGTGGCTAACACTCCCTACTCTGGGTGGCTAACACTTCGTACCCTGGGTTATCCTGTGTGGCTAAGTGTCAGGGGAACGCCTTCCACCTGAACAAAATATAATGGAAAAATTAATAATAAAAAATAAAGACTCTTGGGTAGGAAATAAACAAATTTTTTATTATATATAAAAAAATAGGCCGTTGTGGTTCTGGCAGGATGGAGAGTAGGAGAATATAAGGCCCAGGATGAGTCTCTGGTGTAGACGAAATGTAGGAAGGTTATCCTGGGCAGTTGTTAGAATTCTCGTATTCCACTTGGTCGAGGTACGTAAGACGTAGAAGCGGAAGAGTGGACACAAGTAGCTAAATCAGAGAGACTTACATCTAGCTCCTTCAGATCGGGCGTCTGTACCAGCTGACCAGACCAGCAGCAGAGCTGATAAGATAAATAAATAATGGTTACGACAAGTAAGCAAACATAACACGTAAGAAAGAAAAAGGAGAGCATGTTCACTTTAGGATGGAAGAAATTACTGGTAACCATAAAACAACCACAAACAAAATATACACCTGGTAGAGCACCTTACCTGATCAGGAGAAGTGTGGAGGTGAAGTGACTCTCCACAGTTTCGCTGTTCATCAGGTAACTACCACCAGAAAAGGAAGGATGGGGGTTCTGCCTGGGCCCACTAGAGGGAAGCACGGGATGAACCCATGAATGATCGCGGCTGACTAACAACCTTAACCCATAATTATACTCCACTTTTCCCTCACAATATCCCCTTTCCAAAACTTATGGTCAAAGGTAATAAGTTAAACATAGGAAAAGCACTATGTACAACCTCGGCTCAGCCAATCTGAAAAGTGGTTTTCAGAGCCGAGATATAAATAACCTTAAACTTGTAGGCCTGAATAGCCAAAGCCCATCTCAAGAGTCTGCTATTTGTACCTTTGAAGTTTTCTAAATACATGAGTGGCTTGTGATTAGATTTTAGATTTTGCCACCGAAGTGGCTGTTTTTTGTGCACCCATATCCATCCTGTGGACGGTAGCGCAAGTGCATATGAATACACAAAAGGCCTAGGCACTAGGCCCCAAAGGGGTTAACAATTGTACATTTGGGTTTATATCTACATTTCAATTATCTGTTACAAGCAAATTTAGGAAATTTGCTTAGTATAAGTGGTATCCTACCTTCACTAATAAGATATCTTGACATGTCACATAGGTTATTATACTGTCTATCTCTATATTCCTCAATAAGTGCACAATTAAGCACATAGTGTTCAAGACAGTGACCATATGCCTGATCACATAATTTGCATTTAGTTTGATCATCATCTGTGTATCTCCCAAACTGCCAGAAGTACTTGTAGCCAAGCCGAAGCCTGGCCACTACAACATCAGTCAGTCTGTTCACATTGCAAGTTGCTCCATAAACATACTTATCTACGTTCATGTTATCGTAGTGGGTTATAGATTTACTCAGGCTTCTAACTGCATTCCTATAGCTATCATTTTCATTATTTATTTCTTGTGATCAGTTTCAAGTATGAAGGGTTTCCATACAAGTAGTATTTGAACCTATTTAAACCCCACACTAAGGCGTAACATTCCTTTTCCACAGTAGAGTATCTTTCTTCCGTGGTAGAAGCTTCTTACTGGCCCAAGATACCGGGAACGGAGTCTCATCATAATACTGCAGTAACACAGCACCGAGTCCAGAATGAGAAGCATCTGTTCAGAGACAAAAGACTTCATTAACATCTGGTAATTTTAGGACAGGAGGGTTCGAAAATATTCTTTTAATTTGTTCGAAGCTTTGTTTTGCTTCATCAGAACAAACCAGTGGTTCTTTTTAAATAGTCTGTGAGAATGGAAGTCAGACCACTTAAATTTGGAACAAAACTTCTGTAGAAGCTTACAGATCCAAGGAAACTTCT
>WNWK01021576.1:0-33898 GCA_009830355.1 Cherax destructor
ATCTTGTTGCCGAATGCTTTAAAAGTTTTTTTTAGCATAGATATGAAATTTCCCCAAGAATTAAGGGATGGAAGAGATTTATAAAATTCACCAAAAAATGATAAGACATCATTTAAGAGGGGATACAGCAGTTGTAATTTATTGTTTTTTGAACAGACACTAAACCCCTTTGATGTTAGATTATCACAGCAGTATTTGAGCTGAACAGCAAAGAATCTGATGTCATATTTAATCACACACTTTTGCAGTAACCCTGAAAAATGATCAGAAGACAGAATTATAGTTCCTTTTTTTGTGGCGAAAGAAATAATTTAAAATTGGAATTATAAATCATGATAACTTTTCACTATAGTTATTTCAAACTAGATGCTTTATGGTATAGGCTATTGTATATAATTTAAATCTCTTTTTTTGAAAACAAAGGTTGTTTTAAATGTTGAGACCTGGGACTTTCCCGATGATAAGTGGCTGCCATAATCTAATATTTTATGTTTCAGTTTTGTGTTGCCACTGTTTTTAAAGTGTTGTTTTTACTATTTCATAGTTTATGGAGTAATAACAGAGTTAAATTGTGGGAGGCCCTACTATTTCCCCCCAATGATGCATTGGTCCCCCCTGTGCCTTGCCATTTATTTCAGAATTTTTTCCTTTTTATACCCTATGGCGGTTTGAGAAAGAAAAAAACCCTAATAACATAGACAGGTGAACACTGAAAGGAGTGCCCATTATATTTTTTTGTAGTTTCATGTTCCATTTTCCTGTGTAGAAAATTTTGGCTAATGAAGGAACTGTTTTTTTTTACATTTAACATAAAAAACTGGTGTTTCGATGAACTCATATTTAACCCTTTGGCCCCAAAGTATATTTCTTTTCCCCCTTTAAACCCCAAAATACATGGCCCCCCTTAACCCAAATTTGCCCCGAATGCTGTTCAAGTGCCGTTACCGAAAATTTATTAACCCAAAAAAAATGTAAATTAGAGAGTTTTTTGGACCCCCCAAAAATCACTTTCAAAAGCACTTAAAAAATACACTTACATAATTGTTGGTGTTTGGACCCGGGCCGTTAACCGGGGTCCACTGTATTTACTTTTTATTTTTCTGCCTCCAAATTTAGCACGATTTTCCTGAGATGCCTGGTCAGCATAGAATGGGGAACGCTCGGTGTGCGCTGTATTAAAAAATCTGGGACCACTTAGTACCTTGTGGGAGCACCAGTTCAAAAGCGCCAGAAAGCAAAACACGGCAAACACCTGAATTCATGATTTCATGTAGTATTAACTCTCCCATTTTAAGGGGAAAGTGATGTTGACCCCGAGTTTAGTGGCTTTGAGGGGGGATGTGGCCATAAGTAGGTGAGAAATATCAAAAACCTCAATAATAACCCATGTGCAACATTTGTGCAACTCCCTTCCACGATGAGGATGCGAGTGCCCGAGTGCCCCGGTGCCCGTTTTTTCGTGATTATTGCGATCTCGTTTGTGTGCTAAAACCCCTAGACTGTGCCAGTGAACTTATAAGGTTCATCCCTCAGGCTTGGAACCAAACTAGCAGAAAATAGTATAACTGCGTCAAAAGGAGAATTAGTGTGCAATACCTGCCAGAGTATACTTTCAAGAGGAACGTTAGTTATGTACCGTGTGCAAATAACAACAATACTGGAACCTTTTTGCCAGGGGAAAAGAGTCTCCAAGATAATAGTGTGTCATACATAGTTTATAGTGTTTATCACAGTGGTGCTGTAATATATAGATAAGATACCAAATAAATGTAAGGTGAAATTTAAGGTGAATTTGGCCTAAAGACGCAAGGTTCATGTGGTAAACAGTTGCCAACAGTGCCAGAACCCTACCATGCCGGTCAGCTTGTATTAATAATTTTTAAATCTGCCAGTGTACCTGACCTAAAATTTAGTAATACCATCCACATAGTGTCATCATTCAGAGACCTTACAGTGTTGCCGTAGCTATTAACTAGTAAAAATCGATACTTATTGCGATGGGTGACGTATACAGTTTGTGGTAATACACTAAACCTGTACAGTGGGACCCCCGAGTTTAAAAACTTCCTCCTGAAGTCTGCTCAAGTGCCATTCCGAACGAATTTACCCCCTTAAGGAAAAATTTCACGTAGGTTGCCCATTTCAGCCCCCCAAAAATACACTTCCACAAGAACTTACAAAATTATACTTACATAATTGCACGATTTCCGGGTATTCGTTAACCGGGGGTCCACTGTAGTTAGCAGCGGTCGCAATATACAAACAAAATCAAATATTCGTCCAGAATCTTCATCTTCAGAAGCCACGGCTGCTCCAACACGCAAGTTATACTTTTGTATCAAAATGAACAATATTACTGTTAATTATTCTTCCAGTAGTCCTTTTCATGTGCTAGTCCAAAATCACCGGACTGGATACGTCCAAAATAATGTGATCCACTAATCCGGATTCGCCCGGTTCGTCAAAAACAAGTGAACCAACGAGCAGCACGGCTGCTCCATCACAAGCTATATTTTTGTATCAAACTGAACACATATTACTCTGTTAAATACTCTCCCAGTAGTCCTTTTCATTTGCTAGTCCGAAATAACTGACTGGATACGCCAAATAAGTGATCCACTAATCTGGATTTCCGGATTTCCAAGAACAAGTGAACGAACGGGCCGGATTCAAACGGATTCGTTGAAAACAAGGTATCTTCTGACCGGATTCATAAGCTGAGGGGTTTACACACCCTTATTAAACAAAAGCAACTACAACAAATAGATACAATACAGATAGACAGATCTACCTTAAGGTGGTTATTAGTTAAAATATACAGTGAGCCAAACCGATGATACAATACAAAAGACAGATCACCTTAAGGTGGGTTTTTGTTAAAAAATACAGTGAGCAAAACCCCGGGTTCCCCAGATTTGCAAAAAAAAAGTGAAAAAAGGAAGGATTCAAAAGGTTCGTTAAATAAAAACAGAGGAACTGTTAAAAAAACTAAATACCGAGTTATAGACTAAAAGCTAGGAAGTGGGCAAGTGTTGAAGATGACCCCCAATGAAATCTTTAGTCTGTAGAAATAAGGGGGAAAAAAAAGGCCGGATTGCCCAATCTCTGTGGTCAATGGTCTCATGGTTTTGGGGATTTTCCCAATGACCACACTTGACATAAACTCAGAAAATGTTTTTTGGGGCGCCCAAAACGAGATACACCTGTTGAAATTGCATCTATTTAAAAAAACAAAAAACCCCAATTAAAGATCCCCTTAAAAGACATGTCAACATGGTTGACAGCTGGGAAAATAAGATGGGGGGTTTTGGAAGGGGGGTGCTTGAATGACAGCGCTCCTGGGGGTGCAGTGTTGTCCCGGAGGATAGTTCTTCTGGGGGTAGTGTTGATAGAGGACGGCCCCTGAGGGGTAGTTTGTCCCCGTGCCCTGAGGGGGTTAGTGTTGTCCGGAGGATAGTTCTCCCAGGGTGCTAGTGTTGTCCTGGAGGACAGGCTCCGAGGGTGCTAGTGTTGTCCTAAAGGGCAGTGCTCCTGAGGGTGCTATGTTGTCCGGAGGACAGTGCTCCTGAAGGTGCTAGTGTTGGAGAGGAAAAAAGGGGATGTTGCCTAGTGCTGAAGATAGAAATGAGACAGGAAAACACGACCAATAGGGAATAAATTGGGGGAAAACAGTCACAAAAAAAAAACAAACAAAAATATGCAAATATTATGCTTTGGGGTTCCAGGCATGGAATTTCTGGGAAAACAGATGGGAATGCAATTTGACCCCCCAAAAAAAGTCGTGCCCATTGACAACAGGTAAAAAAACCCCCCCTTTTTAAGTTTTCCACCCTGAAATGTGTCACTCATCAGTTCAGGGAAAAACAGTTATAACCTATAGCCAGGCACACCACCAAAGGGTACAAGCGACACAGAACATCCAGACCATGGAGTTGAAGTTTTAGCAGTAAAGATGAGAATCAAAACCTGGTCATCGGGTTGTAAAAACCTCCGGATGAAAGTCCCAAAATTCCGGGCACCCTTCTAAAATTTACCCTGTTTTAAAAACCCTTCCCAACCCCCCCCCCCCAAAATCTTGCTCCGGGGGGACTTCAACCTAAGGCCCCCAAAAAGGGGGAATATTGAAAAAATGTTGTAGCAGAGATAACACCGGGAAAGGAAGCCATGAAAACTCGCCCCCAGAGTTTTTAAATTTTGCACCAAATTCATTAAAAACCAGCAAAAAATAGAGCCCAAGTTTGGGAGAATGCGGGGCCTTTTTCACAAAAAAGTAAAATCTGTAGAAATGCCAAACAAAAAAATAAAATAGATCACAAATAATAGGGGGCCAGACATGTAGGGGGGGGGCCCCCGACCGAAAAAAATTTTATAGCCCGGAGGGGCCTTCCCCAAATTTTTTTCAAAACAAAAAATAAGGGGGGCCCAAAGAAAACCCAAGCCCCAAATGATATAAACGGGGAAGATGGGCCCAAGCACCCGGACCCCAACCTTTTCCCGAAAAAATTTAACTCTGGGGGCCAATTGAGGTTTCCCTTAAAAAATTTCCCCTTAAAAAAAAGAAGGGAAAAAAAAGGAAAAGGGGTGTTAAAGGGGGGGAAAAAAAAGGGGGAAAAGGCCCCGGGCCCCCCTTTAAAAAACCAGGCGAAGGCCAAAAAATTTAAAAAAAAAAATTTTTTTTTGGCCCCCAAAAAACCCAAAAAAATTAAAAAATCCTTAAAAAAATTTTATTTTTGGAGCCCCTTCCCCCAAGATAAAAACAGGGGGCAGGGGAAAACCAAAACTTTAAAAAGGGGAAAAAAAAGGGAATCAAGAAACGGGGGGAAAAAAAACCAAAAAAAATTGAAAAAAACCCAAAAAAATTTTTTTCCATTCCCAAAAAAAATTTGGGAAAAACATCCAGTATTGGGCCCCCAAAGGGGAAGGGTCCTAAAGATGACACAAGGAAATGAGTGAGTTACAAAAAGTCCCAAATGACTCATTTTTTTCGAGCCCTAACCAGCCCAAATTTGAAGACCAAAATTTAATTTTTTTATGAGAGTGCCACAAAACCCTTTGAAAACCATCTAATTTCCCCCTTTTAACCCAATGACTTAAAAAAGGCATAAATGACATGCCCATGCACCCCCCCCGGGCCCGACTCATGGAACCCCGGGCATCAAAAATAAAAGCCCAAAAACCACATGTTTTAAACACCCTTTTAGGGAGAGGGACATGGAATTAAAATGCCCCGATTACTAAAAAACAGAAAGGGCCCCACCCCAAAAAACCAAAAAATAGCGCTTACGGGGACCAATAGGGTCCCCCCTATCAAAAAAAATTTTTAAAAGGGTTCTAAGAAGCAAAATGACTCATCTAGATCCCCATCAAAACACAACCCAGGGCACCGGGGGGTTTTGGAGAGGTCGCTCCTGTTTCCCCTACGGGCCATACGAAACCCGGGTCTGGGAAGACAAACAAAATTTCAGATGTTAATAAAAATTTAAAGCCTTTGAAAGTGTGACCAGGGTGTAAAGCCCCCAAAAAGGTGAAAAAGGGAAATAACGGGAAAATTTTAAGATGGATTAAAATTTTTAACAAAAGAACACAAAGGGGTAGCAAAAAAAAAATCTGGGCCCAGGGGAAAAAAACCTGTTCCACAAGGACAGAAAGTTCCCACCCTTGCCTCACCCTTTTAATCGGACATAAAAGGAAAAAAAACCACGTGGTCTTCCTTGCAGAGACCCCCAATTTTCAGAAGTGTCCCCCAAAACACTGAAGAAACAGACATAAACCAAATTTTAAAATGGGCTGCAAAAAAAATGAAGTTCAATGATGAAAATTTAAATTACCCAATGGAAAAGGAAATTAAAATTTCATCGGGTTAAAAAAATTCCAACCACACAATGGAAAAAACAAAAAAGACCGGAGGATCATGTCAGGGGTTTCACCTTAAGGACCATACACGTAAAATGACTGCGAAAAAAAAAGGATGGAAATGAGAACCTTCAAAACCAGGGATGCCAAGCTTGTACACCGGTTCTTGTTTATCAGGCGAATTTTCAACAACCCCCTTTTCAAGGCGGGTGAAATTGGAACTAAAAAAAGCAGAAAATTTGGCACCATAACAAATAAACCACCTCAATTACTGGAACCAAATTCTAAACCGCCCCGGGGAAGGGGGGGGATTTAATAACATTGGAAAACCTAGAGGATTAGTCAAATTGTTATCCCCAAAAAGCAAAAAATTTGGAGACGATGAAATCCCCAAAAAAAAGCACTGCACGGGTTGGGACAACACAAAGTTTCAGCCAGACAGGTTCAACTCCCATCATAAGGTTGATTGAAATAAAACCTTGCTTTTCATGGGGCAGGGGGAGCACCCTGAACCGGCCCTGCCCAGCCGGGCTGTGGCGTCGCGGCTGCGTGCGGCCAGCAGTAAGACCTGGTTGACCAGGCTCTGATTCACCATGAGGCCTGGTCACAGCCCGGGGTCGCGGGGCGTTGCCCCCTGAACCCCCAGGTAACCGGCGAAACCGAGACCCTTAATTTGGGGAAAAGAAACTTAAAGACCCCTAAGGAGCTATGCAAAAGCCTCATCAAGGGATCCAAGGCTGTTTTCTGTTCAGCGACTCGGGGTGCGGCGGTTCAGAGGAGTAATGCCTGCTTTTTCGGTTTTCCCTTTGCCCCTAAAGAGCTGGAAATTCACAAAAACCCGTGAAAACACGTAGCAATGTGTTTTTAAATGTGCCCCAAAATCATGTTTTGATATTCCATCTTTGTACCAACAGTGTGTCCAAGTCTTTTTTTCATATTATGAAATAAAATACCTATTGATAAAAACAAAAATGAGTGGTGGAATGGAATATTGGGTTGTTTCGAAGAAACCAAATATTTTCCACTTTGAAAACTATGAAATTTAAGTTCACTATTCTTTTCCAGAGGTTTTGTGCATTTTCCACTTTATTAATAAAATCTTCCGGGTGCTCTCTCTGCCACCGGGCTAAAGGGGCTCCGGGCGGGTTTGGGGCCAAAAGCAATTTTAATTTAATTTTTATTAAATTCTTTCTTTTTTCAAATTTTAGTTCACCCTTCCCCCAAAAAAAAACTTTACTTCCCCCATGGATATTTGTTAATTTTTTTTCTTTAGGATGGCCCCCTATATCAATTGCAGGGGTCTTGGAAACCCCTCCCCCTGTTTCCACCCTCTGGGATCAAACGGACCTCATTTTAAGTGAGTGCCCCAAGAGCTGGGACAAAAATATATATATATATATATATATATATATATATATTTTTATATATATATATATATATATATATTATATATATATATATATATATATATATATATATATATATATATATATATATATATTTTATTATTTTATAAGGCCCCAAATTCTCAAGGCCTTTAACCTGGTCTAAAATGGAGCTTGACAAAAAAACATAGCAGAAAACTTTAATTTATTTTCCTTTTACAAGTATAAACAGAAGTATGTACAATATATACTTTCCAAAATAGGTATTACTCACATCACGTACGTCAGGCCAAACAATGCCCAAAAGGGCAAAAACAACCCTGCAAAAAACCAAAAAACCAATGGAAAGGGGCAATGTAATTCTTTGGGAACACGTTACCTTCAACTACCAGATCCACATTATGAATGGTTGAACCCAGTACTGACCTGGGCGGTGGGCTCCTTTTCCCTTCAAGACTTCCCGTCTTCCTTTACGTGATAACAATTTTTTTTCAAATTTCCAACTTCCTCTTTCCGTGAATCGACTGTGGGTTTTATTTTTAAAAAGCAATTCATATAAATAAAATCAAAAATTTTTATTAGTTTTTAATGTCATTGATGTCAGCTGGCCTGTTACCTTGTACATGTACTTGTAATAAATATATTATTAATTTTTATTATTATTATTTTATTATTTATTAATATTAATATTATTATTATCTTTATTATTATTATATGTACCCAATCAGATGGTTATAGGGAGGAAACTTGTACAGCAGAAGCCTGGAAGAATGGGGCACAAAGCTGATAATTGGGGGCATGCTAAATTTTTGGGGGTGGTTTTTTTTCTGGCGTAATGCATTAAGTTGGGTAATTTTTCCCTTCCAGAAGGAAAAAACCCCACGAGGCGAGTTTTATTTTAGGGAGGCTGATCTAAAACGTTTTTAAATCGTCTTTTCCTTTGATTTGTTAGCTTTAATTGGTTTTTAAGAGGTAGGTTTATCATTTTTTTCAGATAAATTACGGAATGTAAAAATTTTAAAAAAATTTGAAGACATAAAAAAACTGGAATTTGTGTTTTATTGTTTGAGGATAGATGATAACATTCAAGAAGTGTCATTCTTAAAAAGATTATAACATTCTTAAAATGTAACATTTCCCTTTAAAAAGATGATAACATTCTTAAAAAGATGATTCATTTCCTTTATAAATCCTTGAAGAAAATTCTTAAGATGATAACATTCTTAAATGGTCCATTCTTAAGAAAATGATAGCATTCCCTTTAAAAATTGAAAAACATTCAAGACGAGATAAATTCTTAAACTGATAAATTCTAGATGATAAAAATTCTTAAATATAACATTCTTAAATGATAAAAATTTTAAGGGGATGAATAACAACCGGAGACCAAATTGAAAAAACGTTATTAGATTTAACGTTGATCCAGAAAACCTTCTGAGACTGTACACAGTGGCCCAACAACAAAAATGTCAATTAAAATTAGAATAATGTAAATCATATACACTCCCCTTAAATATAAGTTAGGAGGGCTTTTTTTCCCTTCCCCTTTCCTCCAAAACGGGCTCTTGTAAAATTTGGTTTTTGGGGCTTACTTTAGATAACAAACAAATTTTAGGGAAAAAACTAAAAAGTTTTTAAATAAAAACAAGCTTCGAGAAATGATTAAATGGGACTGAGGAAGTAAACACGGTTAAGAGGACGGTGGTTTATCTGTGCTTCAAGACTATGACACAGAGAAGGATCAGTGGGAAGGTAAAAGGAACCAGGGGACATTTAATCGGGAGAGTAAATAAAGATGACAGTAAGATCTGAGGCCTCAGAGACTCCACCACTGAAGATGGCCCCAGAGTTAGAGCCCCGCCCTGAAGATGGTCTGAGCCAAACCTGATATACACACCGTCTCGCCTATTCACCCATTTCTCACTTTCATGATCAACTTTCCATAACCCCTTTAACCGGTCCCCCCCAGATCATTTCTACTGCAAAATTCTTCAAAATATTTTAACAAACACAAATACTATAAGTTTTATATACACTTTAAAGCTCTATAAATACATGGGTGAGAGTGATTGAACTTGGGAAGACTTAAATGAGGTTTAAAAAGTTTATTAATTTGGAGTTCCCTTAAAAAAGGGGAAGGGGCTAAAATGATGGGTGTATTGGGGGGGACCTGGTGTAATGGCCGGGTATTTTTGTGAAGGGGTTTCTTCCTTTTGTTTCTTTGAAACCAAATATAGTTTCAGCATTTAACATGAATAATATTCGTAACTCACATGAAGGAAGCCTCTGTGTAGCCCCGAGGTGGAGCCCAGGTCAGTGCTACTGACTCCTTCAGCGTCGGGCCTGGTAAAAGTCAAACAAACACAATCAGAATTTTTAATAAAATACTTTTTGAAAAATAACCCCTCCTTGCATCACCTTTTACTTAGAAATTTTACCTCTTAAAAAATTTTAAATTTTCGAGTTGACCCCTTTGCACTTAACCACCCTAGTTGACCCCTTTTAGAGATATGACTTCTCCCGAAATTTTTAAATTTTTGAGCACCTGACTATCTGAAATTTTGACCCGACCAAAAACCTTGCCCTTTAAGATAGCACCTAACCACTCCTGGCACCTGACCTCTCCTGGCACCTGACCTCTCCTCCTACTATTTAAGGATATTGCTAACACAATTTGCCAACAAAAACAAATAAAAAGAAAAACAGAGTAATAAGACACCAACAGGAGAGTAATAAGACAACCAAAAAAAACATAATAAGAAAACAAAAAAAGGAAAAAATTTAAAAAGATAAAACAAGGACAAAAAAATAAAGACAGCAACAGGAAGTAATAAGACAACAACAGGAAACAATAAAACAAAAGGGCAGTAATAAGACAACATGAGAGAATAAGATAAAAACAGGACAGTAATAAGACAACAACAGGAGATAAAAAGACAACAACAGGAGAGTAATAAGACAGCACAGGAACCAGTAATAAGACAGCAATAGGACAGAATAGGAATCAACAGGACAGTAATAAGACAACAACAGGACAGTAATAAGACAGAAAGGGCAGTAATAAGACAACAACAGGACAGTAATAAGACAGCAAAGGACAAATAAGAAACAAAAAGGAAAAGAATAAGACAGCAACAGGACAGCAAAAAAAGACAAAAAAGGACAAGCAATGACAGCACAGAGTAATAATAAACAAAGAAAGGAATAAGACAGCAACAGGACAGTAATAAGACAGCAACAGGACAGTAATAAGACAGCAACAGGACAGTAATAAGGCAACAACAGGACAGAAATAAGAGACAACAGGACAGTAATAAGACAAAACCCGGACAGTAATAAGACAGCAACAGGACAGTAATGAGAGAGCAAGAGACAGAATAAGACAACAACAGGGCAGTAATAAGACAACAACAGGACAGGGAATAAGACAGCAACAGGACAGTAATAGACAACAACAGGACAGTAATAAGAAAAAAACAGGGGCAGATAAGACAGCAATAGGGCAGTAATTTGGGCAAAAAGGAAGTGAGATAAAAAGAAGAAATTAAACAGCAACAGGACAGTAATAAGACAGCAATAGGACAGTACACAAACAAAAAACGGACAAAACAAACAAAATGTTAATAAAGGGAACAAGACAAAAGATGGGTTTAAAAGGACAGTAATAAGACAACAACAGGAGTGAAAATACAGAAAAAGGATAGTAATAAGACAACAAAAAGGGCTGTAATAAGAAAACAAAAAGGACAGTAATAAGACAGCAACAGGAGTAATAAGACAACAACGAGGACAGAAAATTTTGCAAGAATAGAAGAAAAGGGCAAACAGGACAGTAATAAGACAGCAACAGGACAGTAATAAGAAGCAAAAAGGAAGCACAAAACAACAACAGGACAGAGTAAGACAGCAACAGGACAGTAATAAGACAGCAACAGGAGAGTAATAAGACAACAACAATGCAGTAATAAGACAACAAACAGGACAGAGTAAAGTACAAAAAGGATATCAATCAATTGACACAACAATAGCAGTAATAAGACAACAACAGGACAGTAAGAGACAACAACAGGACAGTCATAAGACAGCAACAGGACAGTAACAAGACAGCAACAGGTCAGTAATAAGACAGCAACAATAGAGTAACAAGACAGCAACAAGATCAGTCAACAAGACAGCAACAGGGCAGTAATAAGACAGCAACAGGAGAGTAACAAGACAGCAACAGTGCAGTAATAAGACAACAACAGAACAGTAATAAGACAGCAGCAAGACAGTAATAAGACAGCAACAGGACAGTAACAAGACAGCAACAGAACAGTAATAAGACAGCAACAGGACAGTAACAAGACAGCAACAGTGCAGTAATAAGACAACAACAGGACAGTAATAAGACAGCAACAGGAGTAATAAGACAGAACAGATAGCTAATAAGACATGCTGAACAGGACAGAATGACAGCAACAGGAGGAGCAACAACACGAACAGTGCAGTAATAAGACAACAACAGGATAAGTAATAAGACAACAACAGGACAGTAATAAGACAACAACAGGACAGTAATAAGACAACAACAAGAGAAATAAGATAAAACAGGACAGTGAAAGACAACAACAGGAGAGTAATAAGACAACAACAGGAGAGTAATAAGACAAGTGCAACAGGACAGAAAATAACATCAGCAATAGGACAGTAATAAGACAACAACAGGACAGTAATAAGACAACAACAGGACAGTAATAAGACAGCAACAGACAGTAATAAGAAAACAACAGGATAGCATAATAAGACAGCAAACAGGACATACTTTAAAACAGCAACAGGACAGTAATAAGACAGCAACAGGAGCTTAAATAAGACAGCAACAGGACAGCATAAGACAGCAACAGGAGAGAACTCAATACAACAACAGGACAGCAATAAGACAGCAACAGGACAGTAATAAGACAGCAACCGGACAGTAATAAGACAGCAACAGGACAGAATAAGGCAACAACAGGACAGAATAAGAGCACAACAGGACAGTAATAAAGAACAACAGGGACAGTAATAAGACAGCAACAGGACAGTAATGAGAAAGCAACAGGACAGTAATAAGACAACAACAGGACAGTAATAAGACAACAACAGGACAGTAATAAGATAGCAACAGGACAGTAATAAAGACAAACAACAGGACAGTAATAAGAAAACAACAGGACAGTAATACACAGAACAGGACAGTAATAAGACAACAACAGGACAGTAATAAGACAGCAACAGGACAGTAATAAGACAGCAAGGATGTTAGAATACAAGACAAACAGAGACAGTAATAAGACAACAATACAGTGAATAAGACTCAACAGGACAGAATAAAAAGAAAAGGACAGTATCAAGACAACAACAGGACAGTAATACGACAGCAACAGGACAGTAATAAGACAACAACAGGACATGTTAAGAAAACAACAGGACAGTAATAAGACAGCAACAGGAGAGTAATAAGACAACAACAGGACAGTAATAAGACAGCAACAGACAGTAATAAGACAACAACAGACAGTAAATATAAGACAGAAAGGACAGAATAAGACAGCAACAGGACAGTAATAAGACAACAACAGGACAGTAGTAAGACAGCAACAGGACAGAATTAAGACAGAACAGGAGAGTAATAAGAAACAACAGGACAGAAATAATAAGAAAACAACAGATGTAGTAAGCAAACAACAGGCACAGGAGAAGACAGCAACAGGACAGTAATACACACAAAAGGAGAGTAATAAGACAACAACAGGACAGTAATAAGACAAAAACAGGGACAGAATAAGAAAACAAACAGGACAGTAATAAGAGCAGCAACAGGACAGCAAATGCAGCAACAGGACAGTAATAAGACAACAACAGGACAGTCAAGACAGCAACAGGACAGTAATAAGACAACAACAGGACAGTAATAAGACAACAAAAGGACAGTAATAAGACAGCAACAGGATGTAGTAATAGCAATAGGACAGTAATGAAGACAACAACAGGACAGTAATAAGACAACAACAGGACAGTAATAAGACAGCAACAGGACAGCAATAAGACAACAACAGTGACAGTAATAAAGAAAACAACAGGACAGTAATAAGACAGCAACAGGACAGTAATAAGACAACAACAGACAGTAATAAGCACAACAGGACAGTAATGAGAAAGCAATAGGACAGTAATAAGACAACAAACAGGACAGTAATAAGACAACAACAGGACAGTAATAAGACAGCAACAGGACAGTAATAAGACAGCAACAGGACAGTAATAAGACAGCAATAGGACAGTAATAAGACAACAACAGGACAGTAATAAGACAACAACAGGACAGTAATAAGACAGCAACAGGACAGTAATAAGACAGCAATAGGACAGTAATAAGACAACAACAGGACAGTAATAAGACAGCAACAGGACAGTAATAAGACAACAACAGGACTGTAATAAGAAAACAACAGGACAGTAATAAGACAGCAACAGGAGAGTAATAAGACAACAACAGGACAGTAATAAGACAGCAACAGGACAGTAATAAGACAACAACAGGACAGTAATAAGACAGCAACAGGACAGTAATAAGACAGCAACAGGACAGTAATAAGACAACAACAGGACAGTAGTAAGACAGCAACAGGACAGTAATAAGACAGCAACAGGAGAGTAATAAGACAACAACAGGACAGTAATAAGAAAAACAACAGGACAGTAATAAGACAACAACAGGACAGTAGTAAGACAGCAACAGGACAGTAATAAGACAGCAAAAGGAGAGTAATAAGACAACAACAGGACAGTAATAAGACAGCAACAGGACAGTAATAAGAAAAACAACAGGACAGTAATAAGACAGCAACAGGACAGTAATAAGGCAGCAACAGGACAGTAATAAGACAACAACAGGACAGTAATAAGACAGCAACAGGACAGTAATAAGACAACAACAGGACAGTAATAAGACAACAACAGGACAGTAATAAGACAGCAACAGGACAGTAATAAGAAAAACAACAGGACAGTAATAAGACAACAACAAGACAGTAATAAGACAACAACAGGACAGTAATAAGACAACAATAGGACAGTAATAAGACAGCACCATGACAGTAATAAGAAAGAATAAGAAAGCAACAGGACATTAATAAGACAGCAACAGGACATTATTAGGACAGCAACAGAACAGTAATAAGAAAGAATAAGAAAGCAACAGGACATTAATAGACAGCAACAGGACAGTAATAAGACAGCAACAGGGCATTAATAAGACAGCAACATGACATTAAAAAGACACTAACAAAACAGTAATAAGACAGCAATAGGACAGTAAAAAGACAGCAACACGACATTAATTATTCAGCAACAGTGCAGTAATAAGACAACAACAGGACAGTAATAAGAGAGCCGCAGGACAGTCATAAGACAGCAACAGGACAGTAACAAGACAGCAACAGGAGAGTAACAAGACAGCAACAGTGCAGTAATAAGACAACAACAGGACAGTAATAAGACAGCAACAGGAGAGTAACAAGACAGCAACAGTGCAGTAATAAGACAACAACAGGACAGTAATAAGACAGCAACAGGAGAGTAACAAGACAGCAACAGTGCAGTAATAAGACAGCAGCAGGACAGTCATAAGACAGCAACAGAACAGTAACAAGACAGCAACAGGGCAGTAATAAGACAGCAACAGGAGAGTAACAAGACAGCAACAGGACAGTAACAAGACAGCAAGAGGGCAGTAATAAGACAGCAACAGGAGAGTAACAAGACAGCAACAGTGCAGTAATAAGACAACAACAGGACAGTAATAAGACAGCAGCAAGACAGTAATAAGACAGCAACAGGACAGTAACAAGACAGCAACAGTGAAGTAATAAGACAACAACAGGACAGTAATAAGACAGCAACAGGGCAGTAATAAGACAGCAACAGGAGAGTAACAAGACAGCAGCAGGACAGTAATAAGACAGCAACAGGAGAGTAACAAGACAGCAACAGTGCAGTAATAAGACAACAACAGGACAGTAATAAGACAGCAACAGGACATAAATAAGACAGCGACAGGACAGTAATAAGACAGCAACAGGACAGTAATAAGATAGCAACAGGACATTATTAAGACAGCAACAGGACAGTAATAACACAGAACAAACAGACAAGTAATAACAGCAACAGGATTGAAGATAGCAACAGGCCATTAATAGGACAGCAAAATGACAGTAATAAGACAGCAACAGGACAGTAATAAACAACAACAGGACAGTAACAGGACAGGAATAAGACAGCAACATGACATTAATAAGACATTAATAAGACAGCAACAGGACATTATTAGGACAGCAACATGACAGTAATAAGACAGCAACATGACAGTAATAAGACAGCAACATGACAGTAATAAGACAACAACAGGGCAGTAATAAGAGAGTAACAAGACAGCAACATTGCAGTAATAAGACAACAACAGGACAGTAATATGACAGCAACAGGAGAGTAACAAGACAGCAACAGTGCAGTAATAAGACAACAACAGGACAGTCATAAGACAGCAACAGGACAGTAACAAGACAGCAACAGGGCAGTAATAAGACAGCAACAATAGAGTAACAAGACAGCAACAGGACAGTAACAAGACAGCAACAGGGCAGTAATAAGACAGCAACAGGAGAGTAACAAGAACAACAGTGCAGTGAAAACTAAGACAACAAGAGAACAGTAATGACAGTCGTTGAAAAAACAGTAATAAGACAGCAACAGACAGTAACAAGACACAATAAATGTAGTAATAAGACAACAACAGGACAGGAGAACAGCAACAGGGTAATATAGACAGCAACAGGAGAGTAACAAGACACACAGGACAGGTACAAGACAGCAACAGGAGAGTAACAAGACAGCAACAGTGTAGTAATAAGACAACAACAGGACAGTAATAAGACAGCAACATGACAGTAATAAGACAGCAACTGGACAGTAATAAGACAGCAACAGGACAGTAATAAGACAGCAACAGGACATAAATAAGACAGCGACAGGACAGTAATAAGACAGCAACAGGACAGTAATAAGATAGCAACAGGACATTATTAAGACGGCAACAGGACAGTAATAAGACAGCAACAGGACAGTAATAAAACAGCAACAGCACAGTAATAAAATAGCAACAGGCCATTAATAAGACAGCAACAGGACAGTAACAGGACAGTAATAACAGCAAACAAGGACATTATAAGATTAATAAGACAGCAAGGACAAAAAATAAGACAGCAACATGACAGTAATAAGACAGCAACATGGCAGTAATAAGACAGCAACAGGACAGTAATAAGACAGCAACAGGACAGTAATAAGACAGCAACAGGACATTAATAAGACAGCAACAGGACATTAAAAAAAAACGACCTTGACAAATAAGACAGCAACAGGACAGAATAAGATAGCAACAGGAATATTAAGACAGCAACAGGACAGTAATAAGACAGCAACAGGACAGTAACAAGACAGCAACAGGACAGTAATAAGATAGCAACAGACCATATAAAACAACAACATGACAGTAATAAGACAGCAACAGGACAGTAATAAGACAGCAACAGGACAGTAACAGGACAGCAATGACAGCAACAGGAAAGTAATAAGAAAGCAACAGGACATTAATAAGAAAGCCACCGGACATTAATAAGACAGCAACAGGACAGTAATAAGACAGCAAACAGGAAATGACAGGACAGCAACAGGACAGTAATAAGACACCAACAGGACATTAATAAGACAAAACAGGACATTAATGACACCAAAAGGACAATAATAAGACAAGCAACAGGACATTAATAAGACCGCAACAGGACAGTAATAAGAAAAGAAACAGGGACATTAATAAGAGACAAAACAGGACAGTAATAAGACAAGTAACATGACAGTAATACAAAAGCAACATGACATTAATAAAACAGCAACAGGACAGTATTAAGACAGCAACAGGACATTAATAAAACAGCAAAGCATGACAATTAATAAGACAGTAACAAAACAGTAATAAGACAGCAACAGAACAGTAATAAGACAACAGGACAATAATAAGACAGCAACAGGACAATAATAAGACAAGCAACAGGACAAAATAAGACAAACAGGACAGCAATAAGGTAGCAACAGTGCAATAATAAGACAGCAACAGGACAGTAATAAGACAGCAACAGGACATTAATAAGACAGCAACAGGACAGTAATAAGACAGCAAAGGACAGTAATAAGACAGCAACAGGGCAGTAATAAGACAACAACAGGACATTAATAAGACAGTAACAGGACAGTAATAGAAACAATAGGACAGCAATAAGGCAGCAACAGTGCAGTAATTAGACAACAACAGGACATTATTAAGACAGTAACAGGACAGTAATAAGACAACAACAGGACATGAATAAGACAGAACAGGACAGTAATAAGACAGCAATAGGACAGTAATAGATGTAAGACAAGTAAAAACAGCAATAGGACAGTAATAACAGCAACAGGACAGTAAAATGCACAGGACAGTAATAAGAAAGCAATATGACATTAATAAGACAGCAACAGACATTATTAAGACACAAGAGAACAAGTAACACAACAGGACATTAATAAGACAGCAACAAAGACATTAATAAGACAGTAAAAGACATAAGGTAAGACAGCAATAGGACAGAAAGAAGAATAAGACAGGGAATAAGACAACAACAGTGAGTAATAAGACAAAAACAGGACAGTAATGAGCTGTTAGGGGGCCCCGTAAAAGAAAACAGGGCAGTTGCGAAAGGGGTAAAAAATAGGCAGGAAGTGGAAGATTAACAGGACAGTAACAAGACAGCAACAGGGCAGTATAAGACAGCAACACGGAGAGTAAAATCAAAGAAAAGAGCATCAGTAATAAGACAAACAGGACAGTAAATAAACCGGAAACAGGACAGCACTAAAACAGCAGCAGGACAGTAACAAAACAGAAACAGGACAGCAATAAGACAGGAACATGACAGCAATAAGACAGGAACAGTGACAGTAACAAGGCAAAATAGCAACAGCAATAAGACAGCAACAGGATGGTAACAAGACAGAAACAAGACAGCAATAATACAGCAACAGGACAGCAATAAGACAACAGCAGGATGTGCAATAAGACAGCAACAGGACAGAAACTAGACAGCAACAGGAACACACAAGACAGCAACAGGACAGTAACAAGACAACAGTGCAGACAGTAACAAGACGACAGCAAGACAGCAATAAGACAAATGTTTGTTAGACAGTAATAAGACAACAACAGGACAGTAATAAGATGACAGAAAACAGGAGACATCAATAAGACAGCAACAGGATAGTGGTAAGACGCTGACTAATTAATGCACTTAATTTGCAGTATATTTTACAGCAAAAAAATAATCTTAATATACATCATGAATCTTAAGAAAACTATGGTGGCAGATGTATGTGACCTGTGCTGTGCTATCACTCATTTTCATATCACAACCGGAACGTCCTTGGGAGCCTCATGAAGGAGCCTATGGCACTGCCCTTGAAGTCGAAGGTTCTACAAAGAAACCCTTAAACGTATCATCAGCTCAAAGTTTTCGAAGTAAACAGACTGTGGAATAATTGGGTAAAATAATAAACAAAGTAGCAAAGATTAAAGAAGAGGGCATTGTTGTACTATGCTCTACCAAGTACTGCTTTGTCACATCAATGAAGAGCTATATACAGTGACGGGGGCGGAAAGATCGCTGATAACTAGTCCCCCGGAGTCTCGACACAAGTTAACCGGCCTCTTAGAGTCTTGATCAATAAAGAGAGAGTCAGGAAGATGGACACTTGAACTGGAACCTAAAGAGAGGTGCAGCAGTTGGCTGTATCATCACAGGTGGTGGAATTCAATAGTACAGTGGTTCACTACAGGTCTACTGGTGGTCCATGGAGACTTTTGGTGTCCACAGGAACGTTGTCCAAGGCACACGGAGGTGACCATGGCGCCGCTGACTAGCTAACTTTTAAACATAATTGCATAGGTTGAGTACAGTCAAAGTGTGTTTCATGTGCCAGCATGGCTGCTGCTGTGCTCAGATAACATTTTATACGGATGTTTAACCTCGGAGGTTAGCTCCATAAGACAGCACACAGGTCAACATGAATCTCAAATCTTACCCCCAGGATGCCACCGCCGCCGCTCTGTGGTAGTTTGATTATGTTTTACGTATGCCAACTCTTCACTGTCACCTTCAGGTACAGATATCTTCAGCTTTCAATCACGAAGGTAATGCGCCTTGGCATTGCTGGCAGAACTGACTGTGACGTGAAATGAAGATGCCACCAGTTCGAACAACAATAACCATATGCCATGTTGGTCTATAACAAACGTAAGGCTTGAAAGCTGCCGCAACAGCTGAATGAAATAATGCATATGTTGAATAAAGTGTGAATGTTGCTGTCGCGTGAGTCATCGTGTATTGCTGAGCTCTGTGACCTTCAAGAACCATGTTTGGGATGAGTGCTGGTAAATATGCTTGTTTTGAGTCACCATGACTTGGTCTTTATTCATGAAATCATATTTATACCCTCTTCATACGATGTCCGATTATCAATCAGTGTCCGAGATTCACCAGGCAGAACAGGAAGAGTATTTTGTATTATCGTGTTTGATTTTGGAGTCTGATTACAAAACACCCAACATAGTCACATGGTAGGCAGATTACTTAGAACATTCACACTGGATACACAAGATCTCGGGACCTGATCACCCAAAATGGAAGTTCCTGTGACGGTAAAAACAGACCAATAAGATGCTTGCAAATGCTCGCTATGATTCAAAATCTCACCGTCTTTGTCGTATTGTAACCGTATTAATACTTCTCGTGATCATACATGGTGGCTTGCAAGACCTCATTGGTTTCACACAGGCGCTGTGGGACAGGAGCTGTCCATGTAGCAAATTAAGAATTGTAGTCAGGCCCATGCTATCCTTTCCTATGGTGTGCATAACAACCCACGGATGAATTTTATTATAGCCACCTGGCCAAGTGTTTAACACACTGGCCTGTGAGTTTTAGCACTCACTTGCCATACGTTCAAACCCCAACCGTTTCTTGGTTTCTGCCTTCTTCTTCTTCTTCTTCTTCTTCTTATAATGATATAGTATTGTCATTATTATTATTATTATTATTATTATTATTGTTATTATATTATCATTATCGTTATTATTTTAATTATTATTATTCATTATTTCAATTATTACTATTAATATTAGCAGCGTATAGCAGTAGTAGTAGTAGTAGTAGTAGTAGTATTTAATTATTGCTATTATTATTATTATTATTATTATTTTCATTATTTATTACTATTATTGATGCTTATTATTATTGTTGTTGTTGTTGTTGTTGTTGATGTTGTTTAGCAAGTATTAAAGACACTGGTGTCAGAGAAAACCTGGTAACGTCAGGTAATTAGGTTGATGGCAATAGTAGTTTCAGATTTGATCAAGAACCTTGACCCCACATAAAGACAAGACAACGCTTCCTCTAAAGTGGAAAGAGAGGATGAGGGAAGACTTGTGAAAGTTGAGAGTGGTCAGGCTGAAGAGGGTGGTAAGATCTGTAAACACTGAAGGCTAGCAAGAGGGACTCCTCATAAAATTGTGGGGCATCTTCTCTCATGCAGGCAACTGCAGAAGGTATCTTCTCACAGCAACTAGTGCTGCACTTCATGTGTAATTTTTAGAAGATGGTCTCCCGTGAAAATGTGGCTCTCAGCAGGTGCCACTGTGCCGGACCTTCCAGAGCGCCACCCTCAGGCGCACCTCCCCCGCAGAAAGCCAACCAGTGTCCACCCCATGGTGCAGCTGCACCTTCGAAGTGTGTGCCTCTCATGGTGCGCACCAATGTGGCCCATTGCATGTTGTAACACAATTATATGTCACTATGATAGTGAACTATCACCAGAATGTCATCTCCACACAGAAATTTCAGCAGCTGACCATTATCATCATGTAGCTTCCACTTTCATTAACATAAAACAGTGTTAACCAATAATAATTCAAGTCACTATAATAGCTAACGGCAATCACCTAAGAGTCACCCATGGTATCAAAGCACCAACATGTCGTCACTATAACAGTTGCACCACAATATGTCACCATAACAGTTGCACCACAATCCATGTCACCCTAACAGTTGCACCACACTCATGTGTCACTCATAACAGTTGCACCACACAAATGTGTCACCCTAACAGTTGCACTCACACTATGTGTCACCATAACAGTTGCACACACTATGTTACCATAAACAGATGCACTACACCATGTGTCACCATAACAGCTGCACTCGCCACCATGTGTCAACACAACAGCTGCACCACACCATGTGTCACTATAACAGTTGTACTACCAATGTGTTACCATAACAGTTGTACCACACCATGTGTTTAACGCACGCTGTAATCACATGTCACCATACTTTTGTGCTGAATAATAATTATGTGTCACCAGTAACAGCTAACATGTAATTATGTCGTCATGATAGTTGAGTCACCATGTGTCACTATAACGTTGTACCACAATGTGTTACCATAACAGTTGTACCACACCATGTGTCACCATAACAGCTACAGAATCAACACCATGTCACACAGTTGTACCATACCATGTGTCACCATAACAACAAAGCCGTGTACCTTCACACCATGTGTCACTTATACAGTTGTACCACACCAGCTGTGTCACCATAACAGCCACGTGGTGGGCCACCATGTGTCACCATAACAGTTGTACTGGCCAACCATGTGTCACCATAACAGTCTGCGCCCAACACCATGTGTCACCATGACAGTTGTGCCTCACACCATGTGTCCACTCTCCCCAGCTAACAGTTGCACCACACCATGTGTCACTTATAATTGTGCTTGTACCACACAATGTGTTACCATAACAGTTGTACCACACCATGTGTCACCATAACAGTTGCACCACACCATGTGTCACCATAACAGTTGTACCACACCATGTGCTACCATAACAGTTGTACCACACCATGTGTCACCATAACAGTTGTACCACACCATGTGTCACCATGACAGTTGTACCACACCATGTGTCACCATAACAGCTGTACCACACCATGTCACATAATGAAGCTGTACCAGTTCATGGCCACCATGACAGTTGTAACCCACACCATGTGTCACCATGACAGTTGTACCACACCATGTGTCACTATAACAGCTGTACTACACACCATGTGTTACCATAATACCTCAGGGATAACACTGCAATAATTGTCTGTCGATTTCCATCCAAAGTGGAAAGTAGTCACCACATACCCATCCCAGATTGGTGGTCACCACATACCCATCCTGTGATTGGTGGTCACTGAAGATGCACGTATCCTGTGATTGTGTCACCACACACTCCATCCTGTGATTGGTGGTCACCACATACCCATCCTGTGATTGGTGGTCACCACATACCCATCCTGTGATTGGTGGTCACCACATACCCATCCTGTGATTGCGGTCACCACATACCATCCTGTGATTGGTGGTCACCATGATACCCATCCTGTGATTGGTGGTCACTACATACCCATCCTGTGATTGGTGGTCACCACATACCCATCCTGTGATTGGTGGTCACCACATACCCATCCTGTGATTGGTGGTCACCACATACCCAACTCTGTGACTAAAGAAATACTTCCAACATCCCGATTCATCTGAGCTCCCTCCAACTCCAACCGCATCCCCGAAGGCTGTGTCCCGATCCTGGAAACACCCCGCCCCGGTCCAACTTGTCGATTCCTCTCAGTATTTTATATGTCGTTATCATATCCCTCTATCTCTCCTTGTCTTCCAGTGTCGTCAGGTCGATTTTCCTTAACCTCTCCTCGCAGGACATACCCTTAGCTCTGGACTAGTCTTGTTGCAACCTTTGCACTTTCTAGTTTTGCGTGCTAGGCTAGGTGTGGGTTTCAAACTGAGTGCTGAATACTCTAATATGGGCCTAACGTACACAGTGTACAGGGTCCTGAACGATTCCTTATTAGATGCCCTGAACGCCACCAGGTTTTTATGCCCATATGAGGAAAGCCACATTGGGCGTGAGGTCTGAGGCCATGGAAGTAGAATACCAGACCTTTTCTGATAGGCCAGCCTCGGAGCCTTTGGAGACTAACTGACTGCACTTTTTTGCCTTTCAAGTCTTCATTTGTATTTAGTGGGGCGAAACCCTAGAGTGAAGGCGTGAATTAAAATTCAGCCAATCGTACTCCTTGGGAAGCCTTATGGCCTGGTCCTCGTCCACTTGAATCTTCATCAACTTCACGATCATTCAAACAGGGGACACTTAGAGCCCATATTCCTTTCCATTGCTCCAAGGTCAACAGAAACAGCACCGATCCTGGAGACTGACCTCAGAACCCCGCTCGTCATCATGCAGCTCACTCACACCTTTGCCAATGTACCATGACTGCCTGTTGTCTTCCTGACAGGTATTCCAACCCATTTAGGCTTTCCCCTGTTATCCTCCCTGGTCCTCCAGCTGTTGCTATAATCTCTTGTGTGGAACTGTGTCAAACGCCTTCTTACTGGGTCCAAAAGAAACGAATCTACCAGCCCTCTCTTGTCCACTGCTGTCACTCCTGTCATAGAACTCCAGTAGGTTTGTGACACAGTATTTCCTGTCCCTGAAACCGTGCTGGCTGTCATTGATAATCTCATTCTTTCTAGGTGCTCCACCTGCTCTTCTTGATAATCGTCTCCTATGACCATACTATATATGTCAGTGACACTGGTCTGTAGTTTAATGTCGTGTCTGTCTCCTTTAAAATCCTGACTACATTCCCTGTCTTCCAACCTAGGGGTGGCCTGCCCTGCTTCGATAGATGTGTTGGAAGATTGTTGTTAGTGGAATACTTAGCGCTCTGCTCCCTCTCAGGATCCATGGAGAGATATTATCCGGCCCCACTTCGCTTTGAGGGAACAGTTCAGTTGGCAGCCAGCTTTTGAAGTAAAGTGGCTGTGTCCATATCGAAGGAGTGTACTCCCACCTCTGTCTTCTTCCTTGAGTCCCCTTTCCTGCCAGGTTGACCTCTTTAAACCCTCGGCAAAGAGCCCTTCAGCACTGCATGGCTGAAGCTTGTGACTCCTCCTCTTTCCTCTCTACTACGTACTCTATCCTTTGACTCAAGTGGTTTTCCAGTGGGGCTGTGTGCAGCCAATGGATTGAAGCTCATGTGGCTACTTTCTGTAATGGATGTTAAAATCTCCTTTCATGTGGAAAGAATGGCTTTGGGGCTTCAATAGTACACTGCCTCTATTTTTCGGTGCATTTTGGCTTTATTTTTTTCCAGCTTCCTTTTGTATTTACTTGGTTTTGGCCTCCCTACACTTTGGGTAAACCAAGAGCTCATCCTGGCTTTCTTGTTATTTCTATTACCCCTTGGGTACAAACCTCTCCTCAGCTTCCTTGGTTTACTCACCATATTGTCACACAGCATCCCATCAACTCACTAATGACCCTCCTGCCAAGTTCTCTCTGTCCTAACTGGAACCTACATAGGAAATTCCTTCCTATACCTGCATAGTCCCCTTTCAGGCTTGGTTTATCTGTCCTGCTCTTCCTGCTTCCCCTCTCCACTGTAACTCTACTATGCATCTGAGGCTCAGAACCATGTGGATCACTTGCCCTGAGGGGTCTTTCTATATGTGATGTCTTCAATATCTGCACTACTCAAGGTGAATACTAGGTCCAGCCCACTGGTTCATCCTCTCTCTCTATATGCATCCCTCTCTCTTTTTTTTTATGTGTTAGTACATGAGGCTTTCCAGTTCCACCTCCATCATCTTAGCCCTCCAATGCTTCTGGGCCCCCATGTGGCTCCAGATTCTCCCAGTCGATTTCTTTGTATGAAGTCACCATAATCAGTAGCTTGTATTCCTGCTCGCAGGAGTCGGCCACTTTGGCCAGTGTGTCAACCATCGCTCTACTACTATCATCGGCCGCCCCCTGTCCCTGGTCTCCTGCTGTTCTGGTGGTGGGTTATGCCATCACTGCACCACATCTTGGTACCTCCACACTCCAGTGCCTGTCCCTGGCCTGGGCACCCTCCAGCCTCTTGCCTCCCTCTGTCTCCTCTCCAGCTCAACAAAATCCCATGTTTTTTTGATCACCAGTGCCACTCCTCCCTCCCCCTTCTCTTCCTCTGTCTTTCCTCTGGATCTGATATTCCATTGAAAGATGGCATCTGTTATCATTCCTGTGGAGCTTGGTTTCTGTGAGAGCAGATGTCCAGATGCCTCTTGACACATTCGTGCCACTCTCCCCACTTATCTGGTTATCTCCACTTCATGGTTAGTGTGATCCTGGTCTTCAGTTTCTCCAACACTGTGGTTTGGGGATTTTGTGAGAGGGGGACCTGGTGGTGTATGGGGATTCTACTGCATAGTGTGGGGTGGCTGTAAGAGTGGATTGTGGTTTGTGTTGGGATAGTTGGCTGGTTTGGGGTCGTAGGGAAATCAGTGCTGTGCAAGAAGAGCGGGAACATGCCTAGGGTGGATTGTAGAAGCGCTTGGGGTGGTAGGCCAAAAAGGGCTGTAGGGAAGAGTGTGAGGGAAGTGCACGGTTTCTGTAGGACCCTGCACGAATGTTGAAGTAGTCAGAGAAGTTATTCCCGAACTTCATATGCAGTGCGGTTATCAAGGAAGTTAAGCACACAAATTAGTCGCGTTTGACTGGAAATCAAAAGAAAGGCAGATCTTGTACTTAAATGTGTCAAGACAGTGCCAAAAGCCTTCTCCACGTCGTTGGCAACGAGGGCAGAAGGACAGTCTTGGGGCCTTGTTTATTTGTATACAGTTCAGGATGATGTTTAAAGCGTCTTGTGTGGACTGGAAAAGTTGTCTGAATCCAAACTGGCGTTCAATGTCTAATGTATGTTGGGGGTGTTGGTGGAATATGTTTTCCCCAGATGTCCTTGTCACAGAGACACTGGAAATGCTCGGAACTACTAAACGCCTTAAATGATGTAGTTGAAGTTTTGGTGTAAAGATCGAGAACCAAAACCTGGTCATTGTGATTGTAAACAAGCTCTAGATGTAACTTCCCAACAATTCCAGGAACAGCTTTGGAAAATAGACCACTATCTGGCACCTTCCAGCCTGCTCAAAACATCTGCTCCTGGGGATTTCAACTATGTACCTAAAATGGAAGAATGTAGCAAATAATGCTGTAGCAGATAAACACCAGAGGCAGCTCAGGCGAAAACTCACATCATGTCTGAGCTCTAAATTGCACCACCACCTTAAACCAGCAAATAATAGAGCTAACAAGACTGGAGAATACACAGCCGATTACTAATGATGATCTGATACAATATTTATATTGTTGTCGGCCATACTGAGATCAACATTAGATTAGAGTGTTTAGATATGTATACAAGCATATCCCAGACCAACAAAATGAGATCATCTTCTATGAGGAAACCTACACCAAATTCAACTTCAATAACAAAATCAGTGGGATTAACTAAACAGTCCTGGGCACTATATAAACTAAAAGATATCCTTGCCAATACGATCCAAATCTATGTCTAGAACAAACAACTCTGTGGCACTCTGAGTATGCCTGCGCTTAGTCAGTTCCTTGTAACAGAGTTATAAAGACAAACTGCAGTTAAGGTTAATAATTCTCATACAAGGAAGGCAAAAGAATAATGAGTGGTTAAAGAGACCCACAATATATCGTGGTAATTCGAAGAGTCACTGGTCATGTCGAAAACAAGCTAAAACACCTAAAACCTTCCTGAGAATGAAGCGTGAAAATCTTGCTATGCAAGCTCAAGAAAGTGGGAACTAAAAGACATAAATTAAATTGAAAGTTAGTTTGATATCTTTATTATGCACCTCATACCTATCCTGTGGGCGGTAGTCAAAAGATTACAGAGGTATATAACAATCCAGGACTGACCCCAAAGTTTGATAGCTGAGCAAGTTACAAAAGGTAATGAACTCAGATGGTCACAATCATGACAAGTTACAAAGGTATTTGCAGATTACAGAGTATATATAGGGTCCAGAGACTGGGCCCCAAAGTTTTTGATAGCTGAACAAGGTACAATGGTAATGAATTACCAGTTAAGCAAGCAATGAATGATGGGCAATTTATTTACGTCTGCATATGGTTGCACCTATGAACAAATTATAAAGCAATGAGCTTCAATCTATTAGTCTACACCCATCCACAACTGTAATGAGTTATTGCAAATTTTAATTGTTGGGTCACACACACACATATACATATACACACTACATATACACACACCGTCACCATACCACTGGTCTGTCACGGCTGCCACACACACACGACATAGACTACATACACACACACACACACACGTGTCATCAAGCTGAGTTTACAGGGAGCAAAGTCAGGTATTCCAGAAGGTCTGTAATATACCACTGTGGATAAAATACTTACATATCTTGAACATTTCTGAGTGAGTTGTCTCTGAATTCATTAATTTTATCGCACCTCCAGTACATAATGACGGTGGTGACAATAATCCAACTGACAAAGTTTACATCTTGTTTGGTCTACATCTGCGGTGGTGATTTAACCTGCCAAAGATACTTGCAACCCAGCCGGAGGCGGGCGGCAGTGACATCCAAGAGTCTGCTTATTTTGTTGGATGCACCATAGACATGTGGCTCCTCCATGATACAGAATAATAGTATTTTTGAGACCATCTGGGCCACCTTGTTTCAAGCCTAAAATGAAGGAAGCGGTTGAATAGTTTTCAACCGCGAACGATAAGCCACGTGTGGTAGTATCATCTCTTTGGAAAGGGAGGTAAAATTGAAAGTTGACATTTGGGTTTTATCGTGCATCTGAAGAAAACCAAAATATTTATTTATTCACCAATAGAAACAGTATTTATATGGCGCAGCCTTCAGCTTAGATGATATAATTCATATAATGAGGAAAAATGAGGTTATCAAGTTCGAATAGAATTGAGTCACTGGAGCTAAGAACCGGACGAAATCTTGAAGACCTAAATGAATATTTTTATGAGCGAGACAGAGAATTTGGTAGACTCAAACTTATTCGATATTATCAAGACGCCAAATGACTTCAAAAGGCGATTAATGACATGCCCATGCACTCTGCCCCAGGCTCAGATTCATGGAACTCCGTGTTCATCAAGAACTGCAAGCAGCTCTTATCATGTGCTTTAACATCCTATGGAAAGGAAGCATGGACACAGGGTCGCCCCACAGCTGCTTAAATAAAATAAAATAAAATAAATAAAAAATTTATTTCTAGTAATATTACAAAGTGGGGTATACTTTTATAGTATTAATTCATTTTATGGGTAGATATTACAATATTCTGCTCAATACGCTTCCAGATATATGTCTAGGCTTTTCTAGCAGTTCAGTGATAGTCTTACTCCAATAGTGATGTTGCACGATTACATCCGATACAATATGTTAGTAAAATTTATAGTGATTAACCAGGCTTACAAATTGAGGAAGAAGCAAAATTGTGGTTACACAAAATTGAGGTACTGAAATTTAAACATTTAAGAATTTAGCAATGTTTGAAAGAATCTAACAATTAGTTTATATATTAATGGTAGTATGGCTTAAAAGGTCTTAGGTAAACTATACTAGCTTAAGAATTAAGAAGCAAGAAGCTGTATTAAAATTCCTGCTAGGTCATGTACCATAACTGCAGCCAGATTACTCACCTGCTTTCAAAGATCTTTGCTGTGGGTATGCAAGATAAAGTGGTTTTTCATGTTGAATGCAATAATGGTGCAAGAAGGCAGATAAGATAGGTTAACAAAGAAAATGATGTATGAATCTAGCCCAAGAGTTTGTAGGAGTTCCAGATTTTGGTTTTTTTTAGCAAGAATATAACTTTTACATAAGATTCAGTCCTGACACGGAATGTCAAAGAGATGTTTGTGTCTGTGCACCATGTCTATGGGTCCTGTCACAACTGTCACAGTTTGTCGTCCCAGGCCGTGCCGAAATCCGATGGCCCTTACAAACGCAGACAGTTGAAGAGTAGTAAGTATGGATGTTCCAGAACAGTGAGTAGGTTTAGGTCCTTTGAAGAGGACGGGGAGGGGGCATGTCAGTGTCATTGCGTGAGACTCTTACTGCGCTTTTGTTGGGTTTATTTGTCTTAGGTGGTGAAATTTCAAGTCTGATCCCACATTTTCAATGCACATACAAAGAGGCAGGGATAGATGAGTGAATAGTATAGTGTGAGTGAAATAGACTATAGTTACAATACCTTATCTTAGAGAGGACCTCACAGCCCTTGACACTTCTATGTTATGTGTTGGATATAAATGAACTTCAGTCATTCATTCAGAAGAAGTCCAGGAATTTACATCATTATGTTTAAAGAGGAGTAGGTTGATCCAATCTGCCAGACCAGTGGATCACCTGCTCTGTTACCAAACGATAATATAGAAGCCTGGGTCTTATCGCGTTGAGTGCCACGGGTCAACATCCACTAAACATAGGCTTTTATTAATTCGTCGTTGGTGTTGGAGCGCGTGGCTGATCGCTGGGTGGGGAACATAGCCCACTCCACAAAGCGTACGCGCAGGCAAAGAACGCAGACGCCGATAGCGCCAACATCCCACAGAATACGGCGCACCTTTAAAGGGTTCTAAAGCAAGATCGCCACCCAACTAGATGCACTTCATCAGTTGGCTACAACCCAGGGCAGCATGGGTTTAGAGCAGGTCAGTCCTGCTTCTGCCCCACCTACTGACCACTATGACAAAGTCCTGATGCGTCAGAGAGGCAACAAAACACAGATGTTATATACACAGACTTTGCAAAGCCTTTGGAGAAGTGTGCTAATATAAGCACACAAAATAAAAAGATAAAATAAAGGACAAGAATGTTTGAGCAGATGGATCTATTACTTCCAGTAACAAATAGAACACAAAGAAGTAGTCAACAGAGCAAAGTCTGATGGCGGCTACGGTGAGAAAGCAAGCTCTATCCCACAAGTCAAAACAAACACAGTACTTATCATCCGCTCTCATCCTTTAATTGAAGAGGATAGGAGACTGTCATGTATGCAAGCTCTTCTTTTGCAGATGACACCTGAATCACGATGTGTCCAAATTTCATCAAGAAGACACTGCAAGACTCCAAGCAGACATCAAACCAGCAAATCTTTAAATGGGCTGCAGAAAACAATATGAAATTCAATGATGAGAATGATTACTCCGATATGGAAAACGAGGAAATTAAAAATCTCATCGAGTGATAAACAAATTCCAACCACACAATAGAGTTGGCACCAATGTCAAAGCCCGGGAGGATCATGGGAGAGGATCTCACCTTCAAGGACCATAACACTAGAGTAAATGCATCTATGAAAATGACAGAATGGATAATGAGAACCTCAAAAACCAGTAATTTTTGCTCCGCGTCAGACACTTTTCAGGTCGCTTGTTCTATCTAAGCTGGAATTATTTCCGTTCAAATACCCAACTGCACTTTTCAAGGCAGGTGAAACTTGTTGATTCAGGAAGTGTACAGAGAACTTCACGGCATGAGAACTGCAAGTGGAACAAAGCTCTGACAATGGCCGCCTAGCCCGGCCCAAAACTGGCTGGAGGTGGAGGCTGAAGGAGAGCAGGGCTTAAAAACCTGGGGCATTGGAAAATGTCTGTGCTGCAGTTGAGTGCTGCCACTCTGCACAAAAGTGTAAGAATCCGTAGACAAGTAGCAGATCTCACAAAAGTTAGGAAGCCAATGAGTACTTGAAATGGCGGGGCGCCAATGTGACGGTCGTGGCAGAGCCCAGCTTCCTTCGGGGTATGGTGGTGGGGAGACGACGGTATTCCTGTATGCCTTCACAGACCACCTGGTTGAAAAACTGAAAGCCAAATGAAATGGAAGCAATGGGTCGCAGGAAAAAGCGGAATGGGCAAAAAGCTGGTAGAGCAGAGCGCCACAAAGGACGGTACGCCGAACGAAGGTAGCTTGGGTCACCCAAATGGAAGCGAACGCACTCCTTGCCTTCTCCAAATCAAAGTATGTTTATTTCTTTGCATAGTAATTTAAAATTGTTATAGGCCTCTCCTCTGGGCGAATAGACAGAGAGCCTCAGTGAATGTCAGCTTAAGCAATAAGTTTTGGAAACAGAAATTTCTGAAGTTGTGGAGGAAGCAGCCACCATTGACCGAGAGGTGTTTGGAGAAGTCGAGTTCAGGATTGGAGGCAAATTTTCACCCAAAGCAGCAAAGGTCTGCAACGGTGGTGAATCGAAAAGACCCTTAAGAAGCACCTCCTCGTAGGCTCGGGGAGGCGCCCGGGTTTGACGCCTGGGTGGGCCGCGACAGCTCACTTTCTTGAATGATGCCACTGCGGCTCCTCGAAATGATACACGGCATTTTCGAACAGCGCCAGTCAGGCGCCCCGACGCATGTGCCACCCATGGGTAAGCTGAATGATGCTGGCTGGGAGTACCTTCGCTTCACCTAAAGCTGTGCTCAGAATGCCGGGCTCACGAAGGCTGCTCACCAGCACTCAGCGCCGACGACAAATGTACACGACGACGTCACCGGTAATTTCGGGGCCGACGATGCTGCTCGTAATTGTGGTGGGTCATCGATTTAAATGTCACTAACCGTACCGTACCGCGCAGCGGCACTCGGCCATCGATGCGCTCTCGGGCACTTCAATGAATTGTAGTTCACTGTGCCTGGAGGAAATGGTCGATGCCACCGCATACTCAAATGTCGGGGGTATGCCGCCAGAGTACCAAGCATTTGAGTGAAGCTTTCATACCACACTAAATTAGCAATGCAGAGAATCTAAAGCCACTGGGGCGTTCGTGCCCTCGCAAATGAACACTCACTAAAGGCCGCATCAGCATCACAGCAATGAGACGATGCCATCAGCCACTTCACACTTAATCAAGGCTGCCACCGTACTGCACGATCTATGCCGCTCAGCCCCACCCACACCACGCCTGCACTGGGCAACAAATGACCCACGCCAGCCATGAACACGAAATGACATTTCACACTCTGCTTCCATCTGAACCTTCAAGCTTGAGGCACTCAAGTGTTCAAATTAGATGGGTCACCCAAAAAACGTCGACTGCGCCACCAACCAAAGCCTGACTAGACGCCCTACGACCCACCATCCTGACGATCACCAAACGTCGACTGAGCTCACCAACACCGACTGACTGACGCTCCCCAAGCCTAGACGCCACAACACATCTTCTCCAAACCCCCCGACGGCTCACCAAAAAACCCCGACGACCTTTACCAACAAGGACTGACACCCTAAACCCCGATGACGCCTCCCCAACAACCCTTGACTGACTCTGCTCCTTAACCAAAGATGACTGAGCCCCAACACAAGCCTACCACGCCCTTCCCAACACAGCCGAGACGCCACCCCCAAATGCCCGATGACGCTCACCAACCTGCTCCCTTTTACCCTACCAAACGCCTGACTGACCCCAAACCCCCCCGCTGACGCCAAACACACGCTCACGACGCCACCAAAAACATGCCTTGACTGACGCTCACCAACAAAGTCTGAGACGCTCACCAACACCCGCCTTTACTGACGCTCACCAACAAGTCAGACGTCACCCAAAACCCCCTGACTGACGCTCAAAACACCACTGACGCCCCCCTTTCGACGTCACCAACATGCTCACTGACGTCAAACACCGCCCGCACGCCACCAAAGCCTACACGCTCCCCAAGCCTGACTGACGCTACCAACACTGCCCACGACCTCACAAAAGCCTTTACGACGCTACCAACCACTTGACGACGCCCCACAGCTCGACAGTCACCAAAACCCCCGATGACGCTCACCAACCCCGCCTGATGACGCCCCAACACAGCTCTACGGACCCGCCAACCCCAACACATGCCCGACGACGCTCCCAACACAGCCTGACCCGGAAAAACCCACAACCCACACCTCTGATGACGCTCACCAACACCCGCACTGACTGACGCTCACCAACAATTTCTGACTGACGCTCACCCAAAAAACGCACCTGACTTACCCGCTCACTAAACCCCGCACTGACTGACGTACCCCAAGCCTGACTGACGACCAACACCGACCCACGACGCTCCAACACCGCCTGACTGACGCTCACCAACACATGCTCCACTACGCTCACCAACACCCCCGCTACCCACCCCGCCATGACGCTCACCACAAACGTTGACGTGAAACCACTTTTTCAAACACGCCGACTGACGCCCACCAACACCCGCAGAGCCTTCCCCAAAAAAGCTCTGATAGCTACCAACAAGCTCCCGGGGACAAACCTACTGCCGAAAAAAAAATGCTCGCTTTTAAACCAAACACTGACCCCCGCCCAAACCGCCGACTACGCTCACAAACAGTTGACGACGCTCACCAAAAAAACCCGACGACTCACCAACACTCCTTGACGCCCCAAAACCCGCTCTGACTGACGCTCACCAACCGCCGATGACGCTCACCAACAACGGCCCCGACGCGTCACCCAAACCCCACCCCTGACCGACCCTAAACAAAGCCCGCGAGCCACCAACCGCCCCCCCAAGTCCCCCACTGAAGAT
>WNWK01021577.1:0-33897 GCA_009830355.1 Cherax destructor
CAACACATCCCTTGAAACTGGGCAGCTACCTGAGGTATGGAAGAAGGCAAATGTAGTTCCAATTTTTAAGAAAGGAGACAGAAACGAGGCACTAAACTATAGACCAGTGTCACTTACGTGTATAGTGTGCAAAGTCATGGAGAAGATTATCAGGAGGAGAATGGTGGAGCACCTGGAACGGCACAATATTATAAACAATTACCAGCACGGATTCACGGAAGGCAAATCCTGTGTCACAAACCTTCTGGAGTTCTATGACAAAATAACAGAAGTAAGACACGAGAGGGAGGGTGGGTTGATTGCATTTTCTTGGACTGCAGGAAGGCCTTCGACACAGTTTCTCATAAGAGATTAGTGCAGAAGTTAGAGGATCAGGCGTGTATAACAGGAAGGGCACTGCAATGGATCAGAGAATACCTGACAGGGAGGCAACAATGGGTCATGGTACGTGATGAGGTATCACAGTGGGCGCCTGTGACGAGCGGGGTCCCACAGGGATCAGTTCTAGGACCTGTGCTATTCTTGGTATATGTGAATGACATGACGGATTGGATAGACTCAGAAGTGTCTCTGTTCGCAGATGATGTGAAGTTAATGAGGAGAATTAAATCAGATGAGGATCAGGCAGGACTTCAAAGAGACCTGGACATGCTGGACACCTGGTCCAGCAACTGGCTTCTCGAATTTAACCCCGCCAAATGCAAAGTCATGAAGATTGGGGATGTGCAAAGAAGACTGTAGACAGAGTATAGGTTAGGGGGCCAAAGAATGCAAACCTAGCTCAAAGAGAAAGATCTTGGGGTGAGTATAACACCAAGCACGTCTCCGGAAGCACACATCAATCCGATAACTGCTGCAGCATACGGGCGACTGGCAAACCTGAGAATAGCGTTCTGATACCTTAGTAAGGAATCGTTCAAGACACTGTACACCGTGTACCTCAGGCCCATACTAGAGTATGCAGCTCCAGTTTGGAACCCGAACCTGGTCAAGCATGTCAATAAATTAGAGAAAGTACAAAGGTTTGCGACAAGGTTAGTTCCAGACCTAAGGGGAATGTCCTACGAAGAAAGGTTAAGGGAAATCGGCCTGACAACACTGGAGGACAGGAGGGTTAGGGGAGACATGATAACGACATATAAAATACTGCGGGAAAGAGAAAAGGTGGATAGAGACAGAATGTTCCAGAGAGGGGACACAGAAACAAGGGGTCACAATTGGAAGTTGAAGACTCAGATGAGTCAAAGGGATGTTAGGAAGTATTTCTTCAGCCATAGAGTAGTCAGGAAGTGGAATAGTCTAGTAAGTGATGTAGTGGAGATAGAAACCATGCATAGCTTCAAGACGAGGTATGATAAAGCTCATGGAGCAGGGAGAGAAGGGACCCAGTAGCGATCAGTGAAGAGGCGGGGCCAGGAGCTGAGTCTCGACCCCTGCAACCACAATTAGGTGAGTAAATTAGGTGAGAATGTGTAGATTACCTAGGATAACCCAAAAAAGTTTGACAAAGTGACTTATTTCCATTGGGGTCATGTTAATGTCCTTATATACAAGCAGTTAATTAGTTATTGCCATTGTGGGCTTTCTGTAGGCACAACTAAAATGTCCCCCATCTCTGTACAAACTGTATCATGCTGCAATCAAATTTATTGCAATTGATTTGGGTGCTTTGTCCAAGCGGGGTCAATGATAAGCTCTTCGGAGGCAACGTTACTTTATTTGGGTTCTTGGTACACATGCAGTGTGTTTTTGTGTCCTGGCCCATGAGGGCCATGGCCAGGAGAGAGTGACGGAGTAGACCTTGTTTCCTGAGTGTTGTCGGCTGCCTGAGTGAGACAGGGTAAGCGTGGTGTTGGCTGAGCTGGGTAGGCCTATAGGTTGCAGCACCACCATGGCACGAATTATGAACCCAGCTGGGCATACAACACTTGGCCACCTACCCATATGATTGAAAAAACTCTCTGTCTTTCTCTCTCAAGAACGATGCACAGAACACAAAATAAACATATATATACGTGTGGACATAGACAAAAAAATCTTCCTACAGGGAGGGAAGAAAAAAAAAGATGGGGTGTGCTAACATCATGGACGCCTTGGCAGGCGTCACTGCACACCTTCCTACGTCTGGACAGATACTGCAACTTCCGGAGACATCGCTGCAGCTGAGCTGTGACGTAACAGGGTACGGTCTCCTCTGGAACAGGTGAAGTAGTCATCGTGGAGTAATCGCTGCAGGATTCACTGAACCTGGGGCACAATCTGATGGTGCCCTTGAGTGAGGCGTCGTCAGTACTCGGCAACTGGGCAGGACTTCTTCTGGCAAGCGACTCAGGAAGATATTTCTCGACATGTGCTGACGCTGGGCAGTCACTGCCGGGAATGCACAACACAGTTTAGTGGTGCCAGCGAGAGTGAGTCATGGCTAGGATGACTCAGGCACATCATCTGTGAGTCGTTGCAGCATACATCGTAACAGGAGTGAGCGGGCTACCAGTCACAGTGATATCATCTTTGTGCAGGTTGCCCACTGACGCTGTGACACGAGTCAGAGTCACCTGCCGACAGGGCTACTGCGGCTTGACGATGTCATTCTCTCGACAGAGTTTGAGTTATAGCAGGAGTTAGTCTAAGCATCCTCAGACTAATTTTCTACACATAACTGCACTCTGATAGTCAGAAGGTGGAGTGAAACGAGTCTCAATGGGGAGTCGTAATAGGTAAGACTCAGGCATGGTGTCTACGAACAGCGAGCATAAGAGCTTTCTGTACTTGGGGGCTCAGACGCTCGTAAACTGATGCCTGGACTGACTAATGTCAGCTGTCAATGGTAACAACAGGTGACATATAACACAAAGGTGTTACCAATGGTCTGGGCTCAGACCACACTGTGGTCTACACACACATCTGGGCTCACACCACATATCAGGACGCATGGAAAATTGCACACTCGCACTGCACATGCGGTTACAACATGGCTTGCACTAGAAAAAGATGCTTTTCTATGCAAAAATCGACATTAAGGCAATAACAAGCGTATTAGAACGCAGACTGACAGGAATTAACAAGCGACATATTTTCTCTCATTCTCAACAATACTGAAACAAATTGCTCACTGTGAAACTATAACACTGTCGATGTGACATCATGTGGTGACGTCAAGCGTGACGTCGTGAGGGATGTCATGGGGTATTATCGCGAGGTGGCATCAGGGCAGCATGGTGACGGCAGACGTCGTGAGGTGATGTCGGGCAGACGTCCAGGGTGACATAATGGGTGACGTCGCGAGGTGACGTCCGTCAGACGTCCTAGGGTGACATCGGGCAGACGTCAGGTAATGTAGCGAGGTGACGTCGGGCAAACGTTGTGAGGTGATGTCCTTGAGGATAGCATCGTGACGTCAGGGGAGTGATGCGGGCAGCATGGTAACGTGAGGCAATGTCCTGGAGTGACGTTGGGCAGACGTCGTGGGTGACGTCGAGCAGACATATTGAGTGACGTCCTAGAGTGACGTCGGACAGGATCTTGACGTCAGGGGAGTGATGTGGGTAGCATGGTGATGTCATGGGTGATGCCAGGCAGCACACAACAGCATGTGGCTTTGGTAACTCACGTGGCTCGCCCCACATGGCTTGTAGATCCACGTGGCCTCATCCACACATGGCTTCGTGATCTATGTGGCTTCGAGTGACCTCGGGCACTCGGATACACAACTCTGACAAAGAATTCGCACTGAATTCATAGAAAAACAGCAAAGAGGGTGTGAGAGTGTAATGGTGTATGGTGGTAGTGTGATGAGTGTGGGTGGTGTATGATGAGGGAGGGTCCGGCCACTTCCACACCCCACATACTCACTTGGAGAACCAACCACACTGGACGCAGAGCACCACACAACTCACCTCTGACTTGCTGAAATAGCCGTGGTGAGCTCAACAACAACAGCAGAAACATGCACGTGACGCTGAAAACGTGACTGAAGAACAGCATTGGACGCTGTGAAGTGGCAGGTGACGCCATGAAGATTTCTCAAATTCGGCAAATTTCAGCCTGGATCCTGCTGATTCTGTTTGAATGATGAAACTTGCAAACACAACTTCAGGACAACTTGTAGAGAGACGGATGCTTCATGTATGGAGTGATGAAGTTGAGACAAGATCTTCCTGCTTCTTCCTATCTCCAGGCAAACACACTTGCTGCCACCACACCTTCCACCATTTATCGTCGAGAAATTGCGTGTTGTGCAAGCCGGGATCAATAATAATTCTTCGGAGGCTTGTTACTTCATTTGGGTTGTTGGTACACAGACAGTGAGTTTAAGTGGCCTGGCCCAGGAGAGAGTTATGCAGTAGACCTTGATTCCTGAGTGACGTCGGCTGCCTCAGTGAGACAGGGTAAGCGTGAGGCCGGCTGAGCTGGGTAGGCCTATAGGTGGCAGCAGGGCCTATAGGTGCCCAGCAGGGCATACAAATTTTATTATTATTTCATGTACCTACTTACTGCTAGGTGAACAGGAATAGCATATATAAGGAAACATGTCTAGCATTTCCACCCATGCCGGGGATTGAACCACGGACACTCAGTGTGTGGACCCAGTTTCAATGCCTTTTGTGCTACCGTCCACATGTGGGGGCGCATCATCAAGATATCAGTGTCTGGCTATTCTAACATTAATTTTCTGTTCTTTTGTGATACAGAAAATTAATCAAATATACTGGGAGTCTTAAACAAATTGTTCAAACTATACGAAGCAGCAGCTCCTGTTGTTATTATGTTGCTCTGAGTCCTGACTGGCTTCCTCGTGTTGGGCTGTTATAAGAGAGGTGTGACTAGAGTCGTTCATTTTTGTTTTAATGAAGAAAAACACCCTTTGTAAAGCATTTTTATGAGACAAATCATTCCACTGCTGACCGTGCTACTGGAAAGTCACAGTCGCTCTACCTCTTGAAGTATCCCTTCGACACTGCAATGAAGACACTCAGAGACTGATAGTTCAACATATCTGCTTCTCCATTCTTGCTGGCGAGACGTTAACTTTTGTAATACAACTGGATAAGATCGTCACATCTTTATCAACTGCTGACACGAATTCACACGAATTCCCAATGCATCTTCACTGATCAAAATCGCCTTTTCAAACATCGCTATGGCTACCCAAGCGCTCTCTGACGGACTAACCATCTCATATTACCATATACATCCACGCCACATAGAACCAGAACGTTTCGCTCACGTCTCGCCCTGCTGGAACTGTTACTCTTACCATCACTCGACGAACGACTGTCCCATTAAAGAAAAGAAATTCTGTTCCAACTGCGGAAAAAGTCACGACTTCAAAGCCTGCATCACCACTAATGCCACTCCAACATACCTAAACTGCAAGGGTACTCATCATACCCTTGCAGCTAAATGCCCACTAAGAAAAGAAATGCTGTCCAAGAAAATCAAAGAAGAAGCTAATAAGAACAGCCCCAAAACGCCGACATCTGCCGCCACAACAAAATACCAGTCCGACACCACTAGAATACTTCAAGCCACACAACAGTCTTGTCTACCCAACAACTCCCTCTCTCCACTTCCGGAAGCGGCTCCCTCCAAGGTACTGTATAACATGGTGTATGCGCACCTTGCTAATGCAGCAAACCCCGACACCTTCAACACCACCATCTTCGAACTATTCCTTCTTAACAACATGCCTGCTTTCGTTTCTCCGGACTCCACACCATCAGTTGAAATCCTCCAGACTCTTCTTAACGTTGTAAACTTCACTGCACCACCAGATGTCTCCTTCTGCCCAAGCAACTGTTCCAGAAATTTCCACAACCACCTCCACAGCAATCAACACTGCTCATCCTGCCTCAACCACCGTCACCCACGCCTCCCAACCTGCTGATACACCACCATTACACCTCTCCACTGCTCATGTCAACAATCAGTCACCTGCTAGCACCATGTTAGACTGGTCTACTGAATCCACGTCAGAAGAAGATATTGATGACTCTAGGACACTATCATGGTAAAGCCTTACCTTCTACACTGCTCCATCAAACACTGACACCATGACCTGCACTGAACTCTACAAAGGCCTCGGTGCAGGAACTGTCAAGTTTGCCTGCAAACGTCCTTATCACTTCACACTCATCCAAGTTCTGGAATTCCTCAAGCCTCTACGATTCACCTTTGGAAACAAGACAAAACTTTACCACCTCTCTAGGAGCAGCTTCATGAAATGTGAGAATGGTTCTTCTACAAACCTGCCACCTTAATCACATCAAGTAACACTACCAGTATGCACCCCTCTGATGTCCTACCTGCCTGCCCTGTCCTGCGACCTAACCTGCTGCCAGCTTGTCAAGACTGAAGGCCTCCAACCTCCAAAAGATCATTGCAACTGTGCCTACTCTTCCTGATTTTCCAGTCTGTCCCACGAGCACCTAGCTGCTGGGTTAAGCCCTGGCACTTTCTCTACGACTATGACACTCCTCTCCAACGCTATTCTTCTAGTGTCCCGTCTTCCCAGCTCACCCCACATGGGGTCTTACCTAAACTTTCTTGTCTTGTCTTGTCTTATGAGACAAATTTCTGCTTAGTAGAGCTTTTAGCCAAAGACAAAATTTATTTATTTGCAAAGGTTACAATGCGTGTTTACATTTTATACGTGCTGTTAGGTACAAAGAAAGCCACTAACATGCCGGGGCATTTCGTGTCTATGATAGTAATGGTGGTCAGTGTAATGTAAGTGGTGATGGTGCCAAGTGTGGTAATGATAACCAGGTTAATGTTGAATGTAATAGTGCTGATAAATGTAGTGAATATAATGAGGGTAGTGGTGTCTTTGATGATTGTTATAGTGACGAGTGTAATGATAGTGGAGAGAATGCCACCTGTCATACATTCACAGATGAACAGCGTCGTGCTCTCTGTAAACAAAGACTCCCACGAAGCCTCACAACTGGAAGTTCACTTAAGAAACTCATGGACCAGGGCAACACTGTTGATAATAATAATAATAATAATAATAATAATAATAATAATAATAATAATAATATTAATAATAATAATAATAATAATAATTAATAATAATAATAATAATAATAATAATAATAATAATAATAATAATAATAATAATAATAATAATAATAATAATAATAATATCTTTATTTCTACAAGTACATGTACAAGGTATACAGGCGTAGCAGACATCAATGACATACTACTATGTAGAAAACCGATTGTTATGCTGATCATCTCGGGCAAGTTAGGTCAGTTTTGTCCCAGGATGCGACCCACACCAGTCGACTAACACCCAGGTACCCATTTTACTGATGGGTGAACATGGACAGCAGGTGTCTAATGGAAACACGTCCCTAATGTTTTCCAGCCGTACCGGAGATTCGAACTCCGGACCTCAGAGTGCCTCAGTGTGTGCTATTGATATGATTTTTTTTTATTATGCTGACTTCTAAAATGAAAAAAACTTTATCTTTATTATGCACCCCATACCCATCCTGTGGGTGGTAGTCAAAGGATTACAGAGGAACATAATGGGTCCAGGGACTGGACCCCAAAGTTTTGATAGGTGAACAAGGTACAAAGGTAATGAACGCCAGGTAGATCTTGCCACAATCATGACTAAGTTACAAAGGTAATGAATCATCCACACGTCATACATGGTTACAATCATGAACAAATTACAAAGTAATGAGCAATTCACACGTCCACACCCGGTCACAACTGTAATGAGTTATTGGTGCAAATATTAATTGGGTCATACACACAGTAGCGGTAGCGGCCAGTGAAGAGGCGGGGCCAGGAGCTATGAATCGACCCCTGCAACCACAACTAGGTTAGTACAACTAGGTGAGTACACACCCACACACGAGTGAGAGGAGACAGAGGAGAAGCAAGAGACTGCATGATATGAACACTTCAGTCTGGAGGTCCCAAGGTGGTAATTGCAGTGATGTATAACCCACCACAGAATAGTAGGAGGCCAAGGCAAGAGTATGATGAGAGTAATAGAGCGATGGTTGACACACTGGCCGAAGTGGCTAGAAGGGCTCATGCGAGCAGGGTGAAGTTACTGATCATGGGTGACTTCAACCACAAGGAAATCGACTGGGAGAACCTGGAGCCACATGGGGGCCCAGAAATGTGGAGGGCTAAGATGATGGAGGTGGTACTGGAAAACGTTATGTACCAACACGTAAGGGACACTGCCAGAGAGAGAAGAGAGGATGAACCAGCAAGACTGGACCTAGTATTCACCTTGAGTAATGCAGATATTGAGGACATCACATATGAAAGACCCCTCGGGGCCAGTGACCACGTGGTTCTCAGCTTCGAATACATAGTAGAGTTACAAGTGGAGAGGGAAGCAGGAAGGGCAGGATGAATGAAGCCAAAGTACAAGCAAGGGGACTACACAAGCATGAATAATTTCCTGCCCGGGGCTCAGTGGACAGAAAACTGTTAGGGAAGTCAATAATCGAGATGATGGAATATATGAAGACAATTTGGTTTGTACTCAAGGGTAACAGAAATAACAAGAAAGACAAGAAGAACCCTTGGTTCACCCAAAGGTGTAGAGAGGCCAGAACCAAGTGTGCTAGAAAATGGAAGAAGTATAGAAGGCAAAGGACCCAAGAGAATAAGGAGAGCAGTCGTAGAGCCAGAAATTAATATGAATAGGTAAGCAGGGAGGCCCAACGACAATACGAAAATAACTTATCAGCGAAAGCCAAATCTGACCCGAAACTGTTGTTCAGCCACATCAAGAGGAAAACAACAGTCAAGGACCAAGTAATCAGGCTGAGGAAGGAAGGAGGAGAGATCACAATAAACGACCGGGAAGTATGTGAGGAACTCAACATGAGATTCAAAGAAGTGTTCACAGATGAGACAGAAGGGATTCCAGAAAGACTGAGGTGGGATACACCATCAACTGTTAGACACAATACATACAACCGAGGAAGAAGTGAAAAGGCTGCCAAGCGAGCTAGATACCTCAAAGGCAATGGGGCCGGATATCATCTCTCCATGGGTCCTGAGAGAGGGTGCAGAGGCGCTATGTGTACCACTAACAACAATCTTCAACACATCTATTGAAACAGGGCGACTACCTGAAGTTTGGAAGACAGCAAATTTAATCTCAATTTTTAAAATAGGAGACAGACACGAAGCATTAAACTACAGACCAGTGTCACTGACATGTATAGTATGCAAAATCATGGAGAAGATTACCAGGAGAAGAGTTGTGGAACACCTAGAAAGGAATGAACTTATCAGCGACAACCAGCACGATTTCATGGACGGAAAATCCTGTGTCACAAACCTAATGGAGTTCTATGACAGGTCGAAAACAGTAAGACAAGAGAGAGAGAGGTGGGTAGATTGCATTTTCTTAGACTGTAAGAAGGCGTTTGACACAGTTCCACACAAGAGATTAGTGCAAAAGCTGGAGGACCAGGCAGGGATAACAGGGAAGGCACTCCAATGGATCAGGGAATACCTGTCAGGAAGACAGCAGCGAGTCATGGTACGTGGCGAGGTGTCAGAGTGGGCGCCTGTGACGAGTGGGGTTCCACAGGGGTCAGTCCTAGGACCGGTGCTGTTTCTGGTATTTGTGAATGACATGACAGAAGGAATAGACTCTGAAGTGTCCCTGTTTGCAGATGATGTGAAGTTGATGAGAAGAATCCAATCGGTCGAGGACTAGGCAGAACTACAAAGGGATCTGGACAGGCTACAGGCCAGGTCCAGCAACTGACTCCTGGAGTTCAACCCCACCAAGTGGAAAGTCATGAAGATTGGGGAAGGGCAAAGAAGACCGCAGACCGAGTACAGTCTAGGGGGCCAGAGACTACAAACCTCACTCAAGGAAAAAGATCTTGGGGTGAGTATAACACCAGGCACATCTCTTGAGGCGCACATCAACCAAATAACGGCTGCAGCATACGGGCGCCTAACAAACCTAAAAACAGCATTCCGACATCTTAATAAGGAATCGTTCAGGACCCTGTACTCTGTGTACGTTAGGCCCATATTGGAGTATGCAGCACCAGTTTGGAACCCACACCTAGCCAAGCATGAAAGGAAACTAGAGAAAGTGCAAAGGTTTGCAACAAGACTAGTCCCAGAGCTAAGGGGTATGTCCTATGAGGAGAGGGTAAGGGAAATCGACCTGACGACACTGGAGGACAGGAGAGATAGGGGAAACATGATAACGACATATAAAATACTGAGAGGAATTGACAAGGTGGACAGAAACAGAATGTTCCAGAGATGGGACACAGCAACAAAATAGTCAGGAAGTGGAATAGTTTGGGAAGCGATGTAGTGGAGGCAGGATCCATACATAGCTTTAAGAAGAGGTATGATAAAGCTCATGGAGCAGGAAGAGTGACCACATTGCAGAAAACAATGTGAAGTTCAATGATGAGAACTTTCAATTACTTCGAAATGGAAAACGTGAGAAAATCAAAACTGTATCGGAGTATAAAACAAATGCCAACTACACAATAGAGCGAGAAACTAGTGTAAAAGACCTGGGAGTGATAATGTCAGAGGATCTTACCTTCAAAGACCACAACATTGTATCAATCGCATCTGCTAGAAAAATGGCAATGGATAATGAGAACCTTCAAAACTAGGAATGCCAAGCCCATGATGACACTTTTCAGGTCGCTTGTTCTATCTAGGCTGGAATATTGCTGCACACTAATAGCACCTTTCAAAGCAGGTGAAATTGCTGACATTGAAAATGTACAGCGAACCTTCATGGCACACAACTGCGAACACTTTAGTTACTGGGAACGCTTAAAGTTCCTCAACCTGTACGCCCTAGAATGCAGGCGGGAGAGATACATGATTATATACACTTGGAAAATCCTAAAGGGATTAGGATCAAACTTACACATGAAAATCACTCCCTATGACAGCAAAAGACTCGGTAGACGATTCAACATCCCCTCAATGAAAAGCTGGGGCGCCACTAGCACGATAAGAGACAACACAATAAGTGTAAGGGGCCCAAGACTGTTGAACTTTCCCCAACATACATAAGGGGGATTACAAATAGACCCCTGGCTGTCTTCAAAAAGGCACTTGACAGGCACCTGAAGTCAGTACGTGACAAGCCGGGCTGTGGTTTATACATCGGGTTGTGTGCAGCCAACAGTAACAGCCTGGTTGATTAAGCCCTGATTCACCTTGAGGCATGGTCACAGACTGAGCCACGGGGGCGTTGACCCCCAAAACTCTCTGCAAATAAACTCTCCAGGTAATGATTACATGTCGGCTGGCTGCATAAAATGCAGATTTAAGATCAAGGAAGGTACTGTATGAGCTGTCAGTGTGCAGGGTGAGAAAAGTGGTCATTCAATGATGCACACTCCTTCCATGCATGAAACCATGCAACTAAGGAGACAAAAATTGTTTGATTATGCACATGAGACAATTCAGAATCATCCTCTCCAATATTTTATTGAGCATTCACCAACCAGTTCCCATACTGGTTGGACGTCTGGAGCCTGCCACCTGGTGGAGAACTGTGAAGTGTTTACATTTTCTCCAATATGGCATCTGCGAGCCGGCGGAGGATGAACACAGTCTGTATAGAGGTCATTCGTGGGGCGGTTTATCCATCTAATGCTGCTGTCGTGCTGCTGGCTATATTGAGAGACACCTTCAGCATCAAGAACGAGGAGCTATATGGCGTTTCCTTGAATGGGGCGTCTTGAATCTTCGTGAAATTGGCCACTGTGAGCACCTACGAGCGGCTGGTTGATAAGTATCAGGAGAGGGCTCTGCAGGTAAATTCTAGCCTGGAAGTTCAGCTGAAGGATGTCTCGATTTTACACCTGGGTACGTGTGAGGAACGTCCCATTCGAGACGGATGACAGGGACATCACAAAAGTCTTCCAGAAGTACGGAGTAGTGCATTCTGCAACTGTCGGTAGGTGGCCTGCTGGCCCTTATGAGGGTCTGCCGGAAGGATCCTATTCCCTGAAAATGATGCTTTGGACATCGATACCATCGTATGTCGTTATGGAGGAATTCCGGAATCAAGTGTATGTCACTTATGCAGGCCAGCGCCGAACATGCCGCATATGTGGTTCCTATGAGCACATGGTGGTGGCTTGTGATCGGTGAACCACACAGCGGGCGGACGTGAGGGACGTGGTGATGGATGTGCCTGATACGAGGTGTGAGGAGTCGGTGAAGGTGGACGTGGAACCACCGAAGAAATGGAGTGATATTATGGAAGGAGAGGAGGAAGTCTGCTTGACCATCCCGGACGTGACACAAACATCACAGGCTGTGGAGCCTGTGAGTGGGGAAAACATCTTGGATGCATGTTTGGAGAACCCACTACAAACAAACAAACAAACAAAACAAACAAATTTTATTTCATTGCAGGTTACATGGGTATCGGAAGTTACAATGTAAATTGAGTGCAAGGAGAGCCACTGACATGCCATGGCATTAGGGGCAGCTTATTCTAGTCCTTAAAAACTATGTACTTAATATTAGAGAAATTTATTGAGTTTATTCTAGTTAAAAATTATTTTCAAAATTACAATATGATGAAATTTTACTGTTTAAATTATTATATAATGATAATAGATCTTAGATTGTTACAGGTGTTAAGATTCTTGAATGATAATATGGAATTGAGATTATCTTAAGGAAAATAACATTGAGCATTTTTGACATTAACTTATAATATGAGTAGGGGGTAACATAATAGTAACATATTATTAAAAATTGAGATTATCGTATAGGAAAGTAACAATGAGCATTTTTCAAAGTAGTTTATAGCATGATCATTTAGGTTTGGGTGAGTAGGTGGTTTTTGAGTTGAGTCTTAAATTGATTTTCAGACAAGATTATCTTAATATTTACTGGTAATGAATTCCAGATTCTGGGGCCCTTTATGTGCATAGAATTTTTACATAGGTTGATATGAACACGGGGTATATCAAAAAGTGATCTGTGTCGTGTGTTGTGGTCATGGGTCCTATTAAAGTTGGTGAGGAGAGTTTTGAGCAGAGGGTTTATATTAGAGTGTAAAGTTTTATATATGTAGTAGGCACAAGAGTAAGTATGAATGTTCTTTACGGTGAGTAGTTTGAGACTTTTGAATATTGGTGGAGTATGCTGTCTAGAGTGGAATTTGTTATCATTCTGACTGCGGCCTTTTGTTGTGTTATGAGTGGTCTAAGGTGATTTAACGTTGTTGATCCCCATGCACAGATTCCATAGGTGAGATACGGGTAGATAAGTGAATGATATAGTGCAAGGAGAGCTGATTGAGGTACATAATAGCGTATCTTTGATAATATGCCTACTGTCTTCGAGATTTTCTTGGAAATTTGTTGTATATGTGTTTGGAATTTAAGGCTACTGTCAAGGTGGATTCCTAGAATTTTCCCTCTGTGAGTCTTGTGATGGGTGTACCATTAAGTGTTATGTTAAGTGGAACATTTGTGACTTTGCTTCCAAACTGTATGAAGTAGGTCTTGTCAGTATTGAGAGTAAGCTTGTTAGTCGTCATCCATGTTGATATTTTCTGTAATTCGGCATTAACAGTGTTGGCCAGTATAACTGGATTTGGGTGAGAGAAGACATATGTTGTGTCATCTGCAAATAAAATGGGTTTGAGTAGTTGTGATGCATTCGGTAGGTCATTTATGTAAATGAGGAATAGGAGTGGCCCCAGGACACTTCCTTGAGGACTCCGACTGTAATTGGTTGTGTGGAAGAGTTCGCTCCATTTGTGTACACGTATTGGCTTCTGTTGGTGAGGTATGATTTTAGGTAGTTGAGTGGGTGCCCCCTTATACCATAGTGTGCTAATTTTGTGAGCAGTAAATCATGGTCGACTGTATCAAAAGCTTTGCGGAGATCAATGAAGATTCCCAGTGGGACTTCTTTTTCTCAAGTGCTGTATATATTAACTCCAACATGTGCGTAATAGCATCGTTTGTGCTCTTGTTTGTCCTGAATCCAAATTGACAGGGTTGAGTACATTGTGTGAGACGAGGTAGGAATAGATTTGTCTATGAATTAATTTTTCGAAGATTTTAGAAAGCAATGGTAAATTAGAAATTGGTCTATAATTATTCAGGTCTGTTTGATCACCTCCTTTGTGGATCAGGGTGACCCTAGCTATTTTGAGAATTGATGGAAAGGTAGAGGCTTCAATGGATTTATTGAATAGTGTTGCTATGATTGGTGACAGTACCTGTGAAGCTTTTTGTACATAAAAGTTGGTAGGCTGTTTATGTCTCCTGCCTTGTTTTTAAGGGTGTTGATTATGAGCGAGACTTCAATTGGGTTGGTAGGAGCTAGGAATAGCGTATTAGGGTAGGTGTTTGTGAGGTAGTCTGTTGGACGGGTGTTTGAGCTTGGGATTTTACTCGCTAGATTCTTTCCTATGGTGGAGAAGAAAACATTAAGTCTGTTTGCTGTCTCAGTAGGTGAGTAGGGGTTCATCTGCTCTTGATAATTTGATGGTGTTGTTTTTCGCTATCTTATTATTTCCTAGAATTGCAGATAGGGTCTTCCAGGTCTTTTTCATATCACCTTTTATGTTCTGGAGTCTGTTCTCATAATACAATTTTTTTGATCTCCTTATCAGGCTGGTAAGGGTTGATGAGTAGCGTTTGGATTGTTCTCTGGTTATTAGACCCTTTCTGTATTGTTTTCATATTGGTGCCTTTTGTTAATGGATTTAAGGATGCTGGGTGTTAGCCAGGGATTGTTAAGTCTCTTAGCTGTGATCTGTTTAGTTTTTAGGGCAATGTTTGTTATAGAGGTGGTGGATTTCGTTAAGGAAATTCTTGATGCATTCATTAGTATCTGTATATGTTTCTAACTCATTATGCCAGTCAATGTTAATCATAGCTGTTATAAAGTTATTTACAGCTGACTCATTATGTAGTCTGAAGGTAACTTTTGTAATATCTAGGGCAATTTACCAAGATTAGTTATGAGAAAGGTCGGATAGTGGTCTGTGGTGTTGTCTGTGATGATGCCTGATTTTAGAGGGCTATAGTATTAGTCCAGATGTGGTCTAGTAATGAGGTACTAGTCTCGGAGATTCTTGTAGGTTTTGATATTGTTGGTAGTAACAAGCAGTTGCTCATAGTGTTTGTGAATTCTGTTACTTGTGGGTCCTGGTCATGTAGGAGATTTATATTGAAGTCTCCTGTGAGCAGCAAATGGTCTTTGTTCATGTGTGCATCAGTTATTAGGTTACCTAGTTTTTCACTAAAATGGTGAATGTTTGACTGTGGTAATCTGTAGATGTTTATCACTGTGAGGGGTTTTGCAGGTCTTTTGATTTAAATTTAGCTATAATATATTCTCCATGCTCATCCCTTATGCAAGAGTTATTGATACATTCAAGTTGATCTGAGTAATATATAGCTATTCCACCCCTCGCTGATCTGTCCTGCAATTGTGAATGGCTGTGTAACCTGGGATGCCATAGACATCTGTAGTATCAGGCTTCAGCCAGGTCTCAGTGAGTGTGATGATTGACATATTGGTCTGGAGGGATTGGAGTAGTGCTGTGAGGTCATCATAATGTTTGCTCAAAGATCTAACATTGTAATTGAAGATAGTTATGTTATTGTTGGCTCTGAGTAATGTCTTTGCTTGATCTGCTGTGTAATAGTTACAGTTGCTGTTGGAATCATGTAAGTCATTTAATAATAGGTTGATATCAGGATCAATTCCTGTAATCATAAGATTTGATGTGATTCTATAACTAGACCTGAGAAGAATAGATAATACTAAACTTAATAATATGATACTAGAATAAATGCTTAGGAACTATTTGATTATTACAAATTTTTAATAAGAGTTTGTAGAGATACAGGGTATTTGACAGAGTTCTTGGCACGTGAATTTGTACCTTAGTCAATTTATACAAATGCAATTAATTGAACTATGGTAGTTTACTAAAGCTGGGAATAAAGGAGCTAGGGAAAATGATAGCAAACAATGAAAGTAAAGTAAATTAGTACCTGAGTTAGCACCTTAATTATTATAATAAAAATTAATAAAAGAACTGTGGCAGTTAGATTTTTTTTTTTTTTTTAAGATAAAATCTAGGGAATGTAATAGTAAACAATGAGGGTTAACACTTAGGGAATATAATAGTAAATAAAAAGAGTAAAACACTTTAGCACCAAAAATAGCACCTTAATTACGAGTTAACACTTTAGGGAATATAATAGTAAATTAAAAGAGTAAAACACTTTAGCACCAGAATTAGCACCTTAAGTAAAAGGAATTATTGGATGAAAGGCAGTACTAGGTATTTATTTGCTGGGAACTATTTAAAGAGAATATATAAATGGGGATTAAATTAAATGGACAGATAGTAAATATGATATAAAATTAACTTAGAAGCAAGATGATATTTGGACCTCGGATAAAGGTGCCGTGCCGCTGCCACCGAGGTCAAAAGGAAAACCTCTCATTTATTTTTGGGAGTTTAACTACATATTAATGTGAATGGCATGATGGCCGAAATCAAGCGTAGGTGGGTGGAGGTGATATTACGACTGTTTGACATGCAAGTGGGTTTCATTCAAGAGCATAATCATAAGTATGGAAAGGATTTGATGTTGAAGGGGTACCGAGTGTTTGCGGGGTTGACAGGCAGGTTAAAGGGTGGGGTTATGGTCGTAGTAAAGGAGACAAGCCATTTTCGTTTGCTGGCGTGGGAGGAGTGTGGTGGGGGAAAGATAATGAGAGTTGATGGGGTATGGGGTGGGGTCCGGGTATGTTTTATAGGAGTGTACATGCCTGCGGATAACGATAGAAGGGTTAAGGAAGATTTTGTTAGGGATTATCTGTTTTTTTCCTTGGGAGGGTTGCTGGAGGTGACAATAGTTAGGGATGATTGGAATAGTGTGATTAGGAGGAAGGATGTCGAACCAAGGGGTGCTGGTTGTGAGTTGTGGGTGTTGAGGGACGTTCTGGGTAGTTCGTATTTGAAGGATGTGGTTGGAGGGGGGGTGGAGGGTGGAGCTTACATTTATACGTATGAGATTGGACAGGATTTATGTTATTGAACGAGTAGTGGTGGGTGGTGTTAAAACTGTTGAAGTGGGATTTTCGGATCAGAGGTGTATTAGTAGATGTGAGTTGGGAGGGAGCAGTTCGATGATTTGGGGGTTATTGGAAATTGAACATGAAATTCCTAGAGGGGCATGATAGGAAAGAGGGTTTTGCAGAGTGGTGGGCCAGGTTGTGGGAAACAGGACGGAAGGTGGGGGACATCGTAGGGTGGTGGGAAATGCAGGCAAAGCCGGAGATAAGGAAGTTTTATAAGAGTTTGAGGAGGGAAGAAAATAACTGGAGGTATGGGTTACAAAAGTACTTAGAAGGGCAGTTGAGTAGGTGTTATGATGGGGGAGGATCTTAGGCAATTTCCGAGATACATGGTTTGAAAGAAAGACTGAAGGACGTTCAGAATGAAAGATTCGATGGAATTAGGTTGAGAGCGGGTATGGATGATGTGTTGAGGGGAGACAGGCCCTCTGCATCTGTTTTGGGGAGGTATCGAAAGAGGAGAATGGGAATGACTGTGACGGGAATGGAAGTGGGGGAGGGTATGAATGGTTATGTGAAAGGACAGAAGTTACGCTCCACTTAGGCGGTAGGCATATATGCGGATAAGTGGTTTGAGGATTACTTGCACAGTGTGGAGAGAAGTGGGAGTGAGGGGAGGATATTGGTAGAGGGTATTACAAGGGTTTTGGGGGAGAATGATAGAAGGGGTATAGTGGGTGTGATAAGTGAGGAGAAAGTGTGGGAGGCAGTAAATGGTATGAGTCGGGGAAAAACGCCTAGCATAGATGGCATACCCAAGGATTTTTATCAGGCACATTGGGGAGTGCTCAAGGAGTTTCTGGTAAAATTGCTGAATCAGATGAAGGATGATGGATGCATGGGCGAGGAGCAAAGGACGGGAGTAGTGGTTCTAGTAAAAAAGGGAGAGGTGGGAGACATGATAGGGAATTACCGAGCTTTGGCTATGATGTGTGCTGACTATAAGGTTTTTGCAAAAGTGTTAGGGAATCAAATAAAAAGGGTGATAGGAAAAGTGATTGCAGAAGGACAGTATGGGATACCTGGTTGTAGTATGTCTAGGGGGCATGAGAGGATACGGGTATTTATTGAGGGTAGATTGGGTGGAGGTGTGCTAGCTCTGGACTGGAAGGCCACGTATGATAGTGTGGAACGAGAGGTATTGTGGGAGGTTTGAGAAGACGGGTTTGGGGAGGAAATAGTAAGATGGGTGGAGACTTTGTATAAGGGGGCCTGTGTGCCTGTACAGGTGAATGGACATGTAGGACGGGTAGTGGGTATGGGCAGGGGTTTGCGGCAGGGATGTCCCCTGTCACAGATTTTGTTTGCATGCTTACAAGACCCTTTTTATAGACTGATAGGGGTAGGGGTGGTGGAGGGTATGGTAGACCCTGGTAGTGCTACTGGTATTGTTGGGTATGTTGATGACATGATGGTATTGGTGGGCAGTGAGGAAGAACTGGGGAACATAGGCAGGATCATTAAATTTTTTGTGGGGCAACGGGAATGCGGGTGAATGGTACAAAGTTGAAGTTGTTGGAAGTGGGGAAGTGGGTGGGGGTGGGTTGGGTATGGGGTATGGATGGTCTGTTGTAGAACAAGTGAAAATTTGTGGGATTATATTCATGAACGATAGTGGGGAAGCGAGGCGAGTGAATTCTGAGAGGGTCAGGGGGAGCGATAGGTTGGTTGGGTGGTTGGAGGCCAGGGGAATTGACTCTGCGACAGCGGGTGATAGCGGTGAATGCGGTAATTTATAGCAGATTATGGCATGTAGCAGCAATTTACCCTTTGTTGCAGAACGACATGCAGAGTTTGGAAGTCAGGGTTTTAAGGTACGTATGGGCTTATGGAAAGCGTGGTTATGAAAAGAGGTAGTTAAGAATAGGGTGGGATTGGGAGGCTTGGGGCTCATCCCCATAGACAGAAGGTTGATGTGTGTGTATGTTAAGAGATGTTATGTGAGACTGGGAAGAGTTGGTGGCAGGGCTGTGAGTAGGGTGATGATGGAATTGAGTACATGGTGGGAGGGAAAAGAGTTGAGGGTGTGTTGCGATTTATTATGGAATCATATGGTAGTGAGAGACCCAAAGAGGTTGACTGTGAGTGCCCTGGAAAGGTTAGGGGGGTGTAGTGGAGGGCGTTGCAGAATATCTGGTATATGATTGGAGTGGAATTTGGAAAGGGTTTCGAAGTTTGAAGTTACGATCAAGGGTTTGTGAATTGATGTATCGCTTTCTGCATGGAGTGGTTGCATCGAGGGCTTTACTGTTTAGGATGGGACTGGTAGCTTATTCTGGTTGTGGCAGGTGTGGGATGGAAGAGAAGGCATTACACGTTTTTTATTTCTGTGAAAGGTTGGGGAAAGTCAGATTGTGGTTTAGGGAGGTATTACGTCAGATGGGGGGGATTTCCGTGTTAAGGGCTTTAAGTTTGGACATAGGGGGAGTGGGTGTGGCAGTTAGACGGGGTCTTATGTACTTGGTAATAGATTATGTGTACGTGTCATGGGTTTTAAGGGATGCAAGGGACGGGGTACGAATCAGGGCCTTGGCTGGGCATGTGTATCGGACAAAATGTAGGAATAAGGTAGTATATGGGGGGTCTTGGGGCAAGGATTTTTCAGAGAAGTACAGAAATATGACATTAAGGGACATACTTGAGGTGTGACGTAGTCTAAAAGGGCTTGTCTTCCCGGGGGGGAGGGGGTTCTTATTCAGTGTGAGTGGTATGAGTTGGTTGCTAAGATGTGTATGTGTGGAAAGGTGCTGGTAAAGGGGGGGGTTGCTTCAACACAGATGACAACTACAATTGAAATAATGGGTGACAATACAGGGTGGTTTAGGATGGGGCAGTCTGGAATGTGTTGTGAGGTGTAAGTGAGGGGGAGGGGTTGAATGGCAGTGACCCATGACGTTTTTTGCAATGATGACAGAACATAGAGTAATGATGGGTAAAGAGAGGGTTTTCCTGTAGGGTGAAAGTTTTGGGTTGGCCATATGTTAATTAAAGGACAGGTTTTCTTTTTCTTTTTGCGCTGTATAAAGCGCTCTCTGTATTGGTTCTATATATGCAAGTATGTTTTCCCGTTATGGACACATAGATATGTGTCTAAGTTATAATGTAAATACATTAATTAGGTAATCAGTTGTATGTAATTATATGATGTCATTGAAAGCCACATGTGTGGTAACATCGTTAAAATAGTATGTGTGGCGGTTTAGTGTTTTTTTTTTGTTAATGGGTGAGATGAAGTCTCATTATCTATTAGTTGGGTAGATGAATTAATGTATTTTATTGCTGTTGCAGTGTAGGCGGTGTACGTCCGCTGCGTCACCACAGTTTACTGTGACAGTTTTCGTTTTCTATTTTTATTATGTTGTTTTGTCATGATTGTTTACAGTATTTAACTTTCTATGTTGATTGTCATGATTGTTTGTTGTTTTAAATTCATTGTCATGTTTTTCTGGCAGGGCACTGTCTTGGTATAATGTATTTGTATATACATGTTTCTTTTACATAAATATAAATATATAAAAAAAAAATATTGTAGGTATGGAATTTGGAGTCAATTCAGAGATGTTTTGTTTGCCTGTTTTAGGTGGATGAAATCTCAAAATCAATTTCATTACTGATGCTTTGATATATTAATTTTTGTGGTACGTTTATATTTTATTATGTATGTGTATTTCCATTACCTTAGATTAGGTTAGGGGTCGGGTGTATAGCATTATGTATGAAGTGTGGACGGTGTTCGTCCATTGTGTCATATAAGTGAACAGTGTCAATATTCTGTTTCTGATAAAAATTTGTTAATATTTTGTTTTGTCATGCTTTTTTGTTGCTTAGTTTTCATGTCTGTTCATGGCATTGCACTGTCATGGTGTTTTATAATTGTACATATATGTTTTTTTAAATAAAATATATAAAAAAGTGGTAATAGTTTAGTGTGTAGTGGTGATAGTTTAGTGTGTAGTGGTGATAGTTTAGTGTGTAGTGGTAATAGTTTAGTGTGTAGTGGTGATAGTTTAGTGTGTAGTGGTGATAGTTTAGTGTGTAGTGGTGATAGTTTAGTGTGTAGTGGTAATAGTTTAGTGTGTAGTGGTAATAGTTTAGTGTGTAGTGGTGATAGTTTAGTGTGTAGTAGTAATTGTTTAGTGTGTAGTGGTGATAGTTTAGTGTGTAGTGGTGATAGTTTAGTGTGTAGTGGTGATAGTTTAGTGTGTAGTGGTGATAGTTTAGTGTGTAGTGGTGATAGTTTAGTGTGTAGTGGTGATAGTTTAGTGTGTAGTGGTGATAGTTTAGTGTGTAGTGGTGATAGTTTAGTGTGTAGTGGTGATAGTTTAGTGTGTAGTGGTGATAGTTTAGTGTGTAGTGGTGATAGTTTAGTGTGTAGTGGTATAGTTTAGTGTGTAGTGGTGATAGTTTAGTGTGTAGTGGTGATAGTTTAGTGTGTAGTGGTGATAGTTTAGTGTGTAGTGGTGATAGTTTAGTGTGTAGTGGTGATAGTTTAGTGTGTAGTGGATAGTTTAGTGTAGTGGTGATAGTTTAGTGTGTAGTGGTGATAGTTTAGTGTGTAGTGGTGAATAGGTTTGTAGTGTGTAGTGGTGATAGTTTATGTAGTGTGATAGTTTAGTGTAGTGGTGATAGTTTAGTGTGTAGTGGTGATAGTTTAGTGTGTAGTGGTGATAGTTTAGTGTGTAGTGGTGATAGTTTAGTGTGTAGTGGTGATAGTTTAGTGTGTAGTGGTGATAGTTTAGTGTGTAGTGGTGATAGTTTAGTGTGTAGTGGTAATAGTTTAGTGTGTAGTGGTGATAGTTAGTTATGGTGTGTAGTGTGTGATAGTTTAGTGTGTAGTGGTGATAGTTTAGTGTGTAGTGGTGATAGTTTAGTGTGTAGTGGTAATAGTTTAGTGTGTAGTGGTGATAGTTTAGTGTGTAGTAGTAATAGTTTAGTGTGTAGTAGTAATAGTTTAGTGTGTAGTAGTAATAGTTTAGTGTGTAGTAGTAATAGTTTAGTGTGTAGTGTAATAGTTTAGTGTGTAGTGGTAATAGTTTAGTGTGTAGTGGTGAATAGTTTAGTGTGTAGGGAATAGTTTAGTGTGTAGTGGTAATAGTTTAGTGTGTAGTAGTAATAGTTTAGTGTTGTAGTATAGTTTAGTGTGTAGTGAATAGTTTAGTGTGAGTGGTAGCTTAGTAAAATTGTGTAGGTGCTTCAGAATTTAGTTGTAATATTGTGTAAAATGAAACAAGCATATTAAAAGAACATTTACACATAAGCTTGATAAAATCATAAACAAAAATATATTTTTTACTTACCAAAATTGTTACAGTTGAAGCTTGATTCATTCATTTAAAAACAAAATCCATTCTTCTTCTACTTTGCACGAAAAAAAAAAATAATTTTCTCCTTGATCTCTTGATGACTGTTGAGGAAATTTTTCTCCATTGAAACACTGCAAGTGTTTAGTCTTTCAGAATTTATAATGCTTCTTAGAAAAGTTTTTATTCTTTTCAGTGTTGATAAGCAGCGTTCTGGCTCTGATGTTGTCATGGCAACGTTCTGGCTCTGATGTTGTCATGGCAACGTTCTGGCTCTGATGTTGTCATGGCAACGTTCTGGCTCTGATGTTGTCATGGCAGCGTTCTGGCTCTGATGTTGTCATGGCAGCGTTCTGGCTCTGATGTTGTCGTGGCAGTGTTCTGGCTCTGATGTTGTCGTGGCAGCGTTCTGGCTCTGATGTTGTCATGGCAGTGTTCTGGCTCTGATGTTGTCATGGCAGCGTTCTGGCTCTGATGTTGTCGTGGCAGTGTTCTGGCTCTGATGTTGTCGTGGCAGTGTTCTGGCTCTGATGTTGTCATGGCAGCGTTCTGGCTCTGATGTTGTCATGGCAGCGTTCTGGCTCTGATGTTGTCATGGCAGCATTCTGGCTCTGATGTTGTCATGGCAGTGTTCTGGCTCTGATGTTGTCATGGCAGTGTTCTGGCTCTGATGTTGTCATGGCAGCAGTCTGGCTCTGATGTTGTCATGGCAACGTTCTGGCTCTGATGTTGTCATGGCAACGTTCTGGCTCTGATGTTGTCATGGCAACGTTCTGGCTCTGATGTTGTCATGGCAGCGTTCTGGCTCTGATGTTGTCATGGCAGTTTTCTGGCTCTGATGTTGTCGTGGCAGCGTTCTGGCTCTGATGTTGTCATGGCAGTGTTCTGGCTCTGATGTTGTCGTGGCAGCATTCTGGTTTGATGTTGTCATGGCAACGTTCTGGCTCTGATGTTGTCATGGCAACGTTCTGGCTCTGATGTTGTCATGGCAGCGTTCTGGCTCTGATGTTGTCATGGCAGTGTTCTGGCTCTGATGTTGTCATGGCAGCAGTCTGGCTCTGATGTTGTCATGGCAGCAGTCTGGCTCTGTTGTTGTCATGGGAATTGTCAAGAGGATTTTTATCAGTTTCGTAATTTCACTAAGAACATCATCTAGATTATTTTCCAAGATAAATTTCAGCAGCTCAATTAATTTGCAATATTAATGCATATCAGATCTCCAATAAAATACTTTTAGTTCAGTTTCAAGCTTCTCTTTGTCAATGATGGGATATACTTGAGTGTTCAGTACTGTCTCTTCTGTAGGCAGTTCAGTCTTATAACTAGTGAAGTTTTTCTTGGTGAACAATTTACCAGCTACTAAGTGTTTAGTGGAAGAATATCTGTCCAATACATCAACACATATACACTCACAAACTTCCTTGGCTTCTGCCATGAGTGTCTTTGAAGGATTCTCACAGTACTTACAGTTTCTTATTTCAAAAATAGCAGTTTTGAAATCTGTTATATATTCACTGACTTTAAACACACTAATTTCTGGAGATTGCATTTGATTGTAAATTACTTCAACATGAGGCATAATCTGATGACAAAGCTCTAACCAAAACATGAAATTATCATCATTCAGGTATTTTAAAATTCCTGTTGGTTTGCAATGGTTTGATTTGCATTTGATGTTGACTGAATTTTAGTAAGGCAGCTTTTTAAGATGGTGTTGAGGATGTTTAATATGATAATATTTCAACAAGTGATAGAAATGTGTTGAGGTTTTTCTTCCTAAATAATTCTTGTCTTCTTGATGAGTTATAAGTTTTGGTAATTTGTTGCCATCTGGATTGTATCAGTTGTGGGTTTTATCCGGATTATTTTTACACTTTAGCTGTTACGTAAACAGTAAGTTCTGTCTTTTTTTGGTCAAACACTTATTGACATGTGTAGTGTCTGTCATCGCCATGACAGCCTTGATAAGGCGTTTTTTTATAGATTTAATGAAGAATTTGATCACTTTGTGGCTTAAAACAACAACTGGTTGGTCCATTTTATATTTAATTTTTTTTTTAGAAACTTTTTCATCAGGAGAGAGTGAGCTTCTCATCAATGGAATCAATCAGTTTTTCCTGACTGATTCAGTTTGTTTGGTGTAGAGATCCTTCAATCTTACGTCGATCTTTGACCAGAGAGAAGTTATACATTGTTAACCAGTGAGGGCAGCATCACCTTGCTTACATGTATGTTGATTCAGCATAGTTTCCTGTTCAGTTTTTCTCATAGTTTGAATAGCAACGACATCTTATAGTTGTGTGTCGTTGCTTATTAGTGATATAGTTTTATATTGTTGGGGGTTGGGGTCGTAATGAATGATGTGTTTATTTGTGTATTAATGTGTAGATACCTTTTACATATACATTGCCTTCAGAAGCTCATGAAACACTTATGTGTCCATGGTCAAAAATCTGATAAGATATAAGTGTTATCTTAGTAGGTGGGGTGTCCTCAGTAAGCGGAGCCGGTGAGCTACTGTACTTGTCTGCTGAGTCAGTGTGAGGAAGCTACTTGTCTGCTGTGTCAGAGTGAGGAAGCTACTTGACTGCTGTGTCAGTGTGAGGAAGCTACTTGACTGCTGTTTCAGTGTAAGAAAACTACTTGTCTCCTGTTTCAGTGTAAGAGAGCAACTTGTCTGCTGTTTCAGTGTAAGAGAGCAACTTGTCTCCTGTTTCAGTGTAAGAGAGCAACTTGTCTCCTGTTTCAGTGTAAGAGAGCAACTTGTCTGCTGTTTCAATGTAAGAAAACTATTTGTCTCCTGTTTTAGTGTAAGAAAGCAACTTGTCTGCTGTGTCAGTGTAAGAAAGCTACTTGTCTGCTGTCAGTGTAAGAGAGCAACTTGTCTACTGTGTCAGTGTAAGAAAGCTACTTGTCTCCTGTTTCAGTGCAAGAAAGCAACTTGTCTGCTGTGTCAGTGTAAGGAAGCTACTTGTCTGCTGTGTCAGTGTACATAAGAACATAAGAAAGAAGGAACACTGCAGCAGGCCTGCTAGCCCAAGTGAGGCAGGTCAAATTCTCCTATCGGCTTAAGCCAATGCTTTAACCTAGTCAGGTCAGGTCATGTTCACTTAAGGAAGGAGCACGGCATCTGACCTAGTAGCAGCTAGTACGAAGCTACTTGTCTCTACTGTGTCAGTTTAAGAGAGCTACTTGTCTGCTGTACTCACCTAGTTGTGGTTGCAGAGGTCGAGTCACAGCTCCTGGCCCCGCCTATTCACTGGCCTCTACTGGGTCACTCTCCCCGCACCATGAGCTTTATCATACCTCTTCTTAAAGCTATGAATGGATCCTGCCTCCACTACATCACTTCCCAAGCTATTCCACTTCCTGACCACTCTGTGACTGAAGAAATACTTCCTAACATCCCTGTGATTCATCTGAGTCTTTAACTTCCAACTGTGTCCCCTTTGTTGTTGTGTCCCATCTCTGGAACATTCTGTCTCTGTCTACCTTGTCAATTCCTCTCAGTATTTTATATGTCGTTATCATGTCCCCCCTATCTCTCCTGTCCTCCAGTGTCGTCAGGTCGATTTCATAAGAACATAAGAACATAAGAAAGAAGGAACACTGCAGCAGGCCTACTGGCCCATGCGAGGCAGGTCCAAGTCCCCCACCGGCTTAAGCCAATGCCCCGACCCAGCCAGGTCAGGTTACATTCACTTAAGGAAGGAGCATGGCATCTGACCTAGTAGCACAAGCTAGTCAGAACCAACTCACACCCACCCGCACCCACTCATATATTTATCTAGCCTACTTTTAAAACTACACAACGTTTTAGCCTCTATAACTGTAATCGGGAGTTTGTTCCACTCATCGACAACTCTATTACCAAACCAATGCTTTCCTATATCCTTCCTGAATCTGAATTTATCCAACTTAAAGCCATTGCTGCGAGTCCTGTCAATACTAGATATTTTTAGCACGCTATTTACATCCCCTTTATTTATTCCTGTTTTCCATTTATACACCTCAATCATATCCCCCCTAATTCTACGCCTTTCTAGAGAGTGCAGATTCAAGGCCATCAGTCTGTCCTCATAGGGAAGATTTCTGATACATGGGATCAACTTAGTCATCCTCCTTTGTACGTTTTCCAGAGCATTTATATCCATTCTGTAATACGGTGACCAAAACTGTGCAGCATAATCTAGATGAGGCCTAACCAAGGATATATAGAGTTGAAGAACAACCTGAGGACTCCTATTATTTATGCTTCTTGATATGAAGCCAAGGATTCTGTTCGCTTTATTGCGAACACTTATGCACTGCTGTCTTGGTTTTAGATTACTGCTAACCAGAACTCCTAAATCCTTTTCGCAATCAGTAGTATTAAGATCTACATTATTTAGTTTATATGTGGCATGGTTATTGTCCTGTCCAATATTTAGAACTTTGCATTTATCTATATTAAACTGCATCTGCCACTTCTCCGACCACTGCATCAGTCTATTCAAATCTTCCTGGAGTGCTCTAATATCCTCATTTGAATGAATTGGACAGCCTATTTTGGTGTCATCGGCAAATTTGCTTATGTCGCTATTTATTCCCTCATCTATGTCGTTTATGTAGATTGTGAACAACAAGGGGCCCAATACTGACCCCTGTGGAACACCGCTTGTGACACTTCCCCACTCTGATTTCTCCCCATTTATGCAAACTCTCTGCTGCCTATTTGTCAACCATGCCTCTATCCAGGAAAAAATTTCTCCTCCTATTCCGTGTGCCTTAATTTTCCTCAATAGTCTCTGATGTGGGACTCTATCAAAAGCCTTACTGAAGTCCATATACACAATATCATACTCATTACTATGATCTACCTCCTCAAATACCTTAGTGAAAAAAGTTATTAAATTTGTAAGGCAGGAACGCCCTTTTGTAAAACCGTGCTGAGATTCGTTGATTAATTTATGCTTTTCAAGATGGCTGCGAATTGCCTCGGCAATTATTGATTCCATAAATTTTCCCACTATGGAGGCTAGGCTTATTGGTCTATAGTTCGAAGCTAAGGACCTGTCACCTGCTTTGAAAATAGGTATTACATTTGCCATTTTCCACTTATCTGGCACCATGCCAGTTTGCAGTGATATGTTGAAAAGATTAGCCATAGGTTTGCTAAGCTCCTCTTTACATTCCTTTAGAACCCTTGCATACAGTTCATCAGGGCCTGGGGATTTGTTAGGTTTTAATTTATCTATTTGTCTAAGGACCATGTCAATTGTGACCCTAATTGTGCATAGTTTACTATCATCCTGTTCTACATAATTAATTATTTCTGGAATATCGCTAGTATCTTCCTGTGTAAAAACTGAGAGGAAGTAAGTGTTAAACATTTTACACATTTCCTTATCACTGTCGGTGAGCTGACCTGAGTAACTTTTGAGTGGGCCTATCGTGTCCCTAATCTTACTTCTGTATACCTGAAAAAATCCTTTTGGGTTAGTCTTCGATTCTCTCGCAACTTTAACCTCATAGTCTCTTTTTGCTTTTCTTATTCCCTTTTTTATTTCTCTCTTTAACTGAATATATTGATTACTTAATTGCCCCTCTCCTCTTTTGATTCGCCTATATATGCCTCTCTTTTGACCAATGAGATGTTTTAATCTATTGTTCATCCATTTAGGATAATTTTTGTTTGATCTGATTTCCCTATTAGGAACATAAGCTGTCTGAGCAGCTAGAACTATTCTCTGGAAAACGTCATATTGGCAATCACCACCTACCTGACCCACTGTCATGGCATTCCAGTTCAACCCACCCAGGTAATTTTTCAGTCCTATGAAATCAGCCAGGCGGAAGTCAGGGACAGAGACTTGATTTCCATTATTAGGGTAATTCCATGATATATTAAAACTGAGTGATTTGTGATCACTTTCCCCAAGCTCATCATTAACCTCAAGATTATTAACTAGCGATTCCCTGCTGGCAAGAACCAAGTCTAGCAGGTTATTTCCTCTAGTTGGTTCTGTCACCAACTGTTTCAAAAAACAATCCTGAATCGTATCAAGAAAGTCACTTGACTCTAAATTTCCTGTCAAATTGCTCCAGTCAATTTGTCTAAAGTTGAAATCTCCCATTAGCACGACATTTTCATATGTAGATGCCTTACGAATTTCATCCCATAGAAGTTTACTGCACTCCCTATCAAGATTAGGGGGCCTGTATATCACACCCAAGATAAGTTTTACACGGCCTTCAAGAAGCTGTACCCAAACAGATTCAGTGGCTGACGCTTCTAATTTTATATCTTGTCTAACACAACAATTTAAATTGTCTCTGACATACATCGCTACTCCACCACCCTTCCTGTTGACCCTATCAGTGTGGAATAATTTATAGCCTTGTATGTGACATTCAGAAGGCAACTCTCTATCTTTCAGATTGAGCAAGGTCTCTGTTATCGCAATAATATCTATGTTTCCTGCACTTGCAATTAATCTTAGCTCATCTATCTTATTTCTTACACTCCTGCTATTAGTATAGTAAACCTTAAGGGAGCTAGTCTCTTGTTTCCTCTGCTGTCTCCCTTTGTTTGCTGACCTGATCCATTGTCTTTATTTATAACTTTATAATGAATTTCTTTTATACACTTACTGTTTTCAGCCCTAGTGTTGCAAACTGACTGTTTCCCACACACACCCATACCTCTATCCTCTATCAGTTTAAAATCCTAGGCATGTCAGCAATGGCCCTCTCAATCGAGTTGGCAAGTGCCTCCACCCCTGTCCCAGAGAGATGTACCTCATCCCTTGCATACATATCATGTTTGCCATAAAGTTGTCCCAGTTGTCAATGAATGGGATTGCAAGTTCCTTGCAGTATCTGTCTAGCCAGCAATTTGCACCAATTGCCCTAGACAACCATTCATTTCCACTCCCTTCTAGGCAAGATGCTACATATGATTGGGACCCCTCCTTGGACTTAATTAGCTCTATAGCTGACCTGTACTTATCTAGCAACTCTTCTCTCCTACCCTTCCCAATATCATTTCCACTAGCACTGAGACAGATAATGGGCTTGTTCCCATTACCTGACATGATATTATCTAACCTGTTGACTATGTCTCCAACACCAGCTCCAGGGAAGCACACTCTCTCTCTCGCCTTCTTATTCCTATTACAGAAAGCACGGTCCATATATCTTACCTGTGAGTCACCTACCACAAGAATTCGCTTACCTCTATTAGCAGGGGAAGTAGTACCTTTACCTTCACTTGGGGAAGTAGTACCCTTACCTTCACTTGGGGAAGTAGTACCTTTACCTTCACTGGCCTCTGGAGTACACTCATCCTGAAGAACAGAGAAGCGATTTCCTACCTTCAAATCTTCTCTTTTAACTTTCCTTATTTTGATGTTCCTGCCATTACTGGGAACAACTTGCTACTTGTAGCAGGTGCTGGACTGCATCTCACTCCTGGTAGCCTTTTCCTCCTTCCCCCCTTTACCCTCCTCGCAGGTAGTGGCAGACTGCACCTCACTACTGGTATCCCTTTTTCCCTCCACCACTCCAGCCACTTCACTCTCACTTCCAAAGCCATAGAGGTGAACCTTCAGCCTCCTAAATTCCTCCTGTAGAAGCAGGACCTCCTTCCTCAACACCCCAAACTCACGCTTTAAAACACTGAAGCAGCTAGCCATAATTATAACCCTTCACACTAATTCCCAAAGCAGCTCAGGATTGCGACCACTCGTGACCACTGACCTCGTAGGACATACCCCTTAGCTCCGGGACTAGTCTTGTTGCAAACCTTTGCACTTTCTCTATTTTCTTTACGTGCTTGGCTAGGTGTGGGTTCCAAACTGGTGCTGCATACTCCAATATGGGCCTAACGTACACAGTGTACAGGGTCCTGAACGATTCCTTATTAAGATGTCGGAATGCTGTTCTTAGGTTTGCTAGGCGCCCGTATGCTGCAGCAGTTATTTGGTTGATGTGAGCCTCAGGAGATGTGCCTGCCTGTGTCAGTGTAAGGGAGCTACTTGTCTGCTGTGTCAGTGTAATTGAGCAACTTGTCTGCTGTGTCAGTGTAATGAAGTTACTTGCCTGCTGTGTCAGTGTAAGGGAGCAGATACTTGTCTGCTGAGTCAGTGTAGGGGAGCTATTTGCCTGCTGTGTCAGTGTAAGGGAGCTGATACTTGTCTGCTCTGTTAGTGTAGGGGCGCTACTTGTCTACTGTGTCAGTGTAGGGGAGCTACTTGCCTGCTCTGTCAGTGAAAGGGAGCAGATACTTGTCTGCTGTGTCAGTGTAATGGAGATACTTGTCTACTGTGCGGCCAGCAGTAACAACCTGGTTGATCAGGCTCTGATCCAACATGAGACCTGGTCACAGACCGGGCCGCAGGGGCGTTGACTCCTGGAACTCTCTCCAGGTATACTCCAGGTGTGTCAGTGCAAGGGAGCTACTTGTCTACTGTGTCACTGTAAGAGTGCTACTTGTCTACTGTGTCAGTGTAAGGGAGCTACTTACCTGGAGTTTACCTGGAGAAGGTTTTGGGGGTCAACAACCCCGCGGCTCGGTCTGAGACCAGGCCTCATGGTGGATCAGTGTCTGATCAACCAGGCTGCTACTGCTGGCCACATGTAAACTGACGTACGAACCGCAGCCCGGTTGGTGAGGTACTGACTTTAGGTGCCTGTCCAGTGCCTTCTTGAAGACAGCCAGAGGTCTATTGGTAATCCCCTTTATGGAGGAAGTTGAACAGTCTTGGGCCCCGGACATTTATGGTGTTGTCTCTCAGTGTACTAGTGGCGCCCCTGCTTTCCATCGGGGGAATATTGCATCTCCTGCCGAGTCTTTTGCTTTCATAGGGAGTGATTTTCGTGTGCAGGTTTGGTACCAATTCCTCCAGGACCTTCCAAGTGTATATTATCATGTATCTCTCTCGCCTGTGTTCCAGGGAATACAGATCATGGACCTTCAACCGTTCCCAGTAATTTAGGTGCCTTATCGTACTTATATGTGCCGTGAAAGTTCTTTGTACGCTCTCTAGGTCTGCAATGTCTCCAGCCTTGATGGGGGCCATTACTGTACAGCAGTATTCCAGCCTTGAGAGAACAAGCGATTTGAAGAGAATCATCATGGGCTTGGCGTTCCTAGTTTTGAAGGTTCTCATTATCCATACTATCATTTTCCTAGAAGATGAGGTAGATACATTGTTGTGGTCTTTGAAGGCGAGATCCTTCACATTTCTTTTTCGCTGTATTGTATGGTTAGAATTTGTCGTATACCTTGATACATTTTTAATTTCCTGAAATTTTCCATATCTGAGTAGTTGAAACTTCTCCTCGTTGAACTTCATAATTTTGAATGGCCCATTTGAAGATTTGGTTGATGTCTGCTTGGAGTCTTGCAGTGTCTTCGATGGAGGTCACTGTCATGGCAATCCTGGTGTCATCCGCAAAGGAAGACGCGGAGTATGGCTTACATTTCTGTCTACGTCAGAAATGAGGATGAGGAATAGAATGGGAGCGAGTACTGTGCCTTGTGGAACAGAGCTTTCACCGTGGCCGCCTGGGACTTTACTCTGTTTACTATTACTCTTGTGATCTATTTGTCAGGAAGTTACAGATCCATCTACCAACTTTTCCTGTTATTTCTTTATCACGCATTTTGTGTGCTATTACACCATGGTCACTCTTGTCGAAAGCTTTTGCAAAGTCTGTGTATACTACATCTGTGTTTTGTTTATCCTCAACAACATCCAGGACCCTGTCATAGTGGTCCAGGAGCTGGGACAGGCAGGAGCGACCTGCTCTAAACCCATGTTGCCCTGGGTTGTGTAATTGATGGGTATCTAGGTGGTTGGCGATCTGGCTTCTTAGAATCCTCTCAAAGATTTTTATGATATGGGATGTTAGTGCTATCAGTCTGTAGTTCTTTGTAATTGCTTTACTGCCACCTTTGTAGAGTGGGGCTGTGTCTGGTGTTTTTAGTGTGTGTGGATGACCCTGTGTCCATGCTTCCTCTCCATAGAATGCTGAAGGCACGCGATAGGGCTTCTTGCAGTTCTTGATGAACACGGAGTTCCATGAGTCTGGGCCTGGGGCAGAGTGCATGGGCATGTCATTTATTGCCTTTTCAAAGTCTTGTGGAGTTAGGATAATATACGAGATTTATGAGACACTTGTCTGCTGTGCACCAACAACTTCTTACTATCAATGTGTATGATGAAAAACATTATCGTTTCTTAATCAGTCAGTTGGAACACAAATATTTCAATAATTACTAAGATTTTTTATTAAGTTAGTGACAAATGCTTCAAAAACATTATATTTCTGAAACAAATATGTTTATGTACCTTTAACCCTTTACCTATCATTAATAGGTTCTTATGCACAAATATCCCATAAATTCATAACTTAAAATAAATAATAAATACTTCGAAGAAGTCTTAATAAATGTTAAAATACTGGAGAATTTGGACATTGTAACATCCTTGATCTTTTATCTTATCTCAATTTAAAATGTCTTAAAGTCCAATACCGACGCGTTTTTATTTTGAAGCATTGATATTGTCCATTTATATTGACTTGCACTGAGTTGTGTTTGTGGGAATTGAAACTCAGCTCCTGACCCCACCTCTTAGACCACTTTGATCGGTATCACTAATTTCTGGATTCTTAGAACTCTTAAAGCTGTGTATTAAATTTACCGTCAATACTTCCTCATGGTGTAATAGCACACAAAATGCGTGATAAAGGAATAACAGGAAAAGTTGGTAGATGGATCTATAACTTCCTAACAAATAGAACACAAAGAGTAGTAGTCAACAAAGTCTGAGGCGGCTACGGTGAAAAGCTCTGTTCCACAAGGCACAGTACTTGCTCCCATCTTGTTCCTCATCCTCATATCAGACATACTCAGGGATATAAGCCACAGTGCTGTGTCTTCCTTTGCAGATGACAACCGAATCTGCATGACAGTGTCCACTGTTGAAGACACTGCAAGACTCCAAGCAGACATAAACCAAATCTTTAAATGGGCTGCAGAAAACAATATGAAGTTCAATGATGAGAAATTTCAATTACTCCGATATGGAAAACGTGAGAAAATCAAAACTACATCGGAGTATAAAACAAATTCCAACCACACAATAGAGCGAAAAACTAATGTAAAAAACATGGGAGTGATCATGTCAGAAGATTTCCCCTTCAAAGACAATAACATTATATCAACGCATCTGCTAGAAAAATGATAGGATGGATAATGAGAACCTTCAAAACTAGGGATGCCAAGCCTATGACGACACTTTTCAGGTCGCTTGTTCTATCTAGGCTGGAATATTGCTGCACACTAACTGCACCTTTCAAGGCACGCATAACTGCGATAAAACACGTCAGTTACGGGAACGCTTGAAGTTCCTCAACCTGTACTCCCTAGAACGAAGGAGGGAGAGATACATTATTATATACACTTGGAAAATGCTAGAGG
>WNWK01021578.1:0-33897 GCA_009830355.1 Cherax destructor
GAGAGAAGATGGGGAACTCACAAGTAACAATCAAGAGGTATGTGAGGAGCTCAACTTGAAGTTTAAGGAAGTATTCACAGTCGAGGAAGGAAGGCAGCTGGGTAGACAGGATGGTGCGTCACCAACAAGGGATGTATCAAGTGCTAGAGGGCATACACACAACTGAGGAGGAGGTGAAGCAGTTACTCAGTGACCTTGATACCTCAAAGGCGATGGGTCCGGACAATATCTCCCGTGGTTCTTCGGAAGGAGCTGAGGTACTGAGTGTGCCACTTACCATAATATTCAACACATCCCTTGAAATGGGCAGTTACCTGAGGTATGGAAGAAGGCCAACGTAGTCCCCATCTTTAAAAAAGGAGACAGAAAAGAGGCACTAAACTATAGACCGGTGTCACTTACATGTATAGTGTGCAAAGTCCTGAGAAAATCATCAGGAAAAGAATGATGGAGCACCTCGAGCTGAACAGGATAATAAACACCAGGCAAATCCTGTGTAACAAACCTCCTTGAGTTCTATGATAAAGTAACAGAGGTAAGGCAAGAGAGAGAAGGGTGGGTTGATTGCATTTTCCTGGACTGCAGGAAGGCCTTCGACACAGTTCCTCACATGAGATTAGTAAAGAAGTTGGAAGGACAAGCATGTATAACAGGAAGGGCACTGAATGGATCGGGGAATACCTCACGGGGAGGCAACAACGGGTCATGGTGCGTGATGAGGTATCACAGTGGGCGCCTAGACGAGCGGCACGCTTGGGTCAGTCCTAGGACCAGTGTTATTCTTGGTATATGTAAATGACATGACAGATGGGATAGACTCAGAAGTGTCTCTGTTCGCAGATGATGTGAAATTAATGAGGAGAATCACATCGGAGGAGGACCAAGCAGGACTTCAAACAGACCTGGACAAGCTTGACATCTGGTCTAGCAAATGGCTTCTCGAATTCAATCCCACCAAATGCAAAGTCATGAAGATCGGAGAAGGGCAAAGAAGACCGCTGACAGAGTACAGGCTAGGCGGACAAAGGCTACAAACCTCGGCAAAGGAGAAAGCCCTTTGGGGTGTGTATAACGCCAAGCACATCTCCGGAGGCACACATCAACCAGATAACTGCGGCAGCATATGGGCGACTGGCAAACCTAAGATTAGCGTTCCGTTACCTTAACAAGGAATCGTTCAAGACACTGTACACTGTGTACGTCAGGCCCATACTAGAATATGCAGCACCAGTCTGGAACCCACACCTGGTCAAGCACGTAAAGAAACTAGAGAAAGTGCAAAGGTTTGCGACAAGGTTAGTTCCACAACTCAGGGGTCTGTCCTATGAAGAAAGGCTGAGGGAAATAGGACTAACAACACTGGAGGAAAGAAGGGTCAGAGGAGACATGATAACGACATACAAAATACTGCGGGGAATCGACAAGGTAGACAGTGACAGGATGTTCCGGAGAGGAAACACAGAAACAAGGGGACACAACTGGAAGCTGAAGACTCAGATGAGTCAAAGGGATGTTAGGAAGCATTTCTTCAGCCACAGAGTAGTCAGGAAGTGGAATAGTCTAGAGAAAGATATAGTGGAGGCAGGAACCATACACAGTTTTAAGACGAGGTATGATAAAGCTCATGGAGCAGGGAGAGCAGAGACCCAGTAGCGGGCAGCGAAGAGGCGGGGCCAGGAGCTGAGTCTCGACCCCTGCAACCACAATTAGGTGAGTACACACACACATAGCTTGGAGCTTTGAAGTGCTAATTGCAGTTGATGGAAAGTGTCCAGTCATTATATATGTGTATATATATTATAGAACAATAGTAATAAACAATATATATATATATATATATATATATATATATATATATATATATAGTATATATATATATATAAATGCTTTTGTAAGTATATTTTTGGGGGTGTAAAAGGACTAGTCTATTTTACATTATTCCTTATGGGGATAAATATATATATATATATATATATAAGATTTGAGAGATACATATATATATATATATATATATATATATATATATATATATATATATATATATACAGTGGTACCCGGTTTACGATGGTCCCCAAACTCACCCTTTTATGTAAGTTTATTTTTAAATGCTTTTGTAAGTGTAATTTTGGGGGTCTAAAAGGACTAGTCTATTTTACAACATTTCTTAAGGAGATAAATTCGTTTGGTAATGGCACTTGAACAGCATTCTGGAATGAAAAATATCGTAAACCGGGGTACCACTGTATATATATATATATATATATATATATATATATATATATATATATATATATATACACACACACACATACATACATTACATATATACATACATTACATATATATATCATATATGTACTAATATATATATTATATATTATCAGAATATTATGTATATATATACATAAATATACTATATATCTCAACATAAAATAATCACATGTATATTTGGAGAATTCGTCACATGTCATTACCAACATGTCCCCAAAATCGCCTACAATATACTTACAAAGCATTTAAAAATAACTTAAAGAATTTTGGGGACCATCGACTGAGGACCACTGTTATACAGTGGTACCCCGGGTACGATGGTCCCAAAATCGCCTTTATGTAAGTTTATTTATTTAAATGCTTTTGTAAGTATATATTTTGGGATGAAGGATATCTATTTTACATATTCCTTATGGGGATAAATTAGTAGTAATGGCACTTGAATAATTCAACTAAATATCGTAATAGTACCACTTATACATGTATTATATATATATATATATATATATATATATATATATATATATATATATATATGTATATATATATATATATATATATATAATTATATATATATACAACAAACACACACACACACACACACACACACACACACACACACAAACCTACTGGAGTTCTACGACAGGGTGACAGCGATAAGGCAAGAGAGAGAGGGGTGGGTAGATTGCATATTCTTAGATTGTAAGAAGGCGTTTGACACAGTTCCACACAAGAAATTAGTGCAGAAGCTGGAGGACCAGGCAGGGGTAACAGGGAAGGCACTACATTGGATCAGGGAATACCTGTCAGGAGACAGCAGCGAGTCATGGTACGTGGCGAGGTGTCAGAGTGGGCGCCGGTGACGAGCGGGTTCCACAGGGTCAGTCCTGGGACCAGTGCTGTTTCTGGTATTTGTGAACGACATGACGGAAGGAATAGACTCCGAAGTGTCCCTGTTTGCAGATGATGTGAAGTTGATGAGAAGAATTCAATCGGACGAGGACCAGGCAGAACTACAAAGGGATCTGGACAGCCTGCAAGCCTGGTCCAGCAACTGGCTCCTGGAGTTCAACCCCACCAAGTGCAAAGTCATGAAGATTGGGGAAGGGCAAAGAAGACCGCAGACGGAGTACAGCCTAGGGGGCCAGAGACTGCAAACCTCAATCAAGGAAAAGATCTTGGGGTGAGTATAACACCAGACACATCTCCTGAGGCGCACATCAACCAAATAACTGCTGCAGCATATGGGCGCCTAGCAAACCTAAGAACAGCATTCCGACATCTTAATAAAGAATCGTTCAGGACCCTGTACACTGTGTACGTTAGGCCCATATTGGAGTATGCAGCACCAGTTTGGAACCCACACCTAGCCAAGCATGTGAAGAAGCTCGAGAAAGTGCAAAGGTTTGCAACAAGACTAGTCCCGGAGCTAAGGGTATGTCCTACGAGGGAGGTTAAGGGAAATCGACCTGACGACACTGGAGGACAGGAGAGATAGGGGAGACATGATAACAACATATAAGATACTGAGAGGAATTGACAAAGTGGACACAGACAGAATGTTCCAGAGATGGGACACAACAACAAGGGGACACAGATGGAAGTTGAAGACTCAGATGAATCACAGAGATGTTAGGAAGTATTTCTTCAGTCACAGAGTTGTCGGGAAGTGGAATAGTTTAGGAAGCGATGTAGTGGAGGCAGGCTCTATACATAGCTTTAAGCAGAGGTATGATAAAGCTCATGGCGCAGGAGAGTGACCCAGTAGCGGCCAGTGAAGAGGCGGGGCCAGGAGCTTTGACTCGACCCCTGCAACCACAACTAGGTGAGTACAACACAACTAGGTGAGTACACACACACACACACACACACACACACATACATACATACATACATATATATATATATATATATATATATATATATATATATATATATATATATATATATATATACACAGTGGTACTGAGTTACATATTTTTCGTTCAGAATTCTTCAGTGCCATTACCAAACGAATTTATCCCATAAGGAATAATGTAAAATAGACTAGTCCTTTACACCCCAAAATATACTTACAAAGCATTTAAAAATAAACTTACATAAAGACGATTTTGGGACCATCGAACTCGAGGTACCACTGTATATACAGTGGTACCTCGAGTTACGATGGTCCCCAAAATCGCCCTTTATGTAAGTTTATTTTTAAATGCTTTTGTAAGTATATTTTTGGGGTGTAAAAGGACTAGTCTATTTTACATTATTCCTTATGGGGATAAATTAGTTTCGTAATGGCACTTGAACAGCATTCTCGAACGAAAAAATATCGTAACTCGAGGTACCACTGTATACATGTATATATATATATATATATATATATATATATACAGTGGTACCTCGACTTACGATGGTCCCCAAACACACTCTTTTATGTAAGTTTATTTTTTAAATGCTTTTGTAAGTGTAATTTTGGGGGTCTAAAAGGACTAGTCTATTTTACAACATTTCTTAAGGAGATAAATTCGTTTGGTAATGGCACTTGAACAGCATTCTGGAATGAAAAAATATCGTAAGTCGAGGTACCACTGTATATATATATATATAACACACACACACACAAACACACACACACACACACACATACATACATACATACATACATACATTGCACCTTTGGTCTCACAGGCCACATAAGTTACATAAAAAAATAAAATAGTGAAAAAAATAAGAAACCTACGAAAGGAAGTAAACCAAAGTTTACCGGGTGAGCGGCATTCGCCGCTGTTGCCATACGCGGCTCATTTTTTGCCAAATTTACCGCTCTATACCTCGGTAAGTACTGATCGCAAAAATTTTTGGGGGGGATTTAAACAATCAGAAAAATAATCTTAACATTTTGATAAGAAAAATATTTTTTTTTAATATTTTGTGACATGAAATTACAGTTTCAGAAAGGGGTCTCCGACAGTCAGTGTTAATGGTCTTAATGTAGGGTGAGAGGTGAAAAGTATTTATTTGTAGAAAGTCGTGTGGGTGGTATGGCATCCTGCCTGGCCACTCCCACCTACGACATTAAGCGCCCTAGAGCAATAAAATGCATATACAGTAGACCCTCATTTAGCACGACTTTATGTTGCGCGTTTTGGGTATTACGCGATTGAAGAATTGCGGCACATTTTTATCTAACACGACGTAAACCTTATATTACGCGATTCGCTGGAGGGGAAAAATTTTGAGCCCGCGGTCGCCTGCAGTAGGTTAAACCATTGAGTCAGTGGGGGTCCTACTAAGGGTGGCTATGAGCCACAACAAGTGTTTAATGCTGACGAGACAAGTGTTTTCTGGAAGAAAATGCCAACATGAACTTATATCAGTCAGCAAGAGAAAAGTGCACCAGGCTTCAAGACAGCAAAGGATCGCTTCACCTTGCTCCTTTTGGGTAATGCATCAGGTGATTTCAAGTGTAAGCCCATGGTTATTTACCGCTGTAAGAATCCTCATGCTTTGAGGAAAAAGGAATTTGTTTTTCCTTCGCACAAACTAAGTTTATTCAGGTATACAGAGATAGTTACATTGATTATCATACATAGCAGCATAACCCAAAGTGTTATCCTAGAGAACCTAGGATAACCCAAAGTGTTATCCTAGAGAACCTAGGATAACCCAGTGTTATCCTAGAGAACCTAGGATAACCCAAAGTTTGGGTTATCCTAGGTTCTCTACACATATGCTGCTATGTATGATAATCTTTGTAACTGTATCTGTGTATACCTGAATAAACTTATAGTTTGCAGGAAGAAAAAGCAACCATTCCCTCAAGCGGCCGGTGCTAATGTTGTGGAACAGCTGGGGAGACCACCCGCCTTCCCATGCTACCCTCCCCAACAACACCCTACCATCCCAGCATTCGACGTATTCCATACGCGTCAAGCCAGCTGTGTTTGTCAAGAATAAGAGTGAATTGTGTTTTGATCTTTAAATTACTATATCTTGTATCTGCCAAGCAATCATGTCACCCAGTAGGCATACAAGTGTTGCTCAAAGTGGCAAGAAAATGTTTAAGCATTTATTAAGTCTTAGAACTAACGAAGAAAAGATATTAGACAAGACATAACCTGTGGCTGTAATGAAGTGTTACTTTGTACACACAAAAAGATGTAAACATAAGTTTGTGTGACTAACTTACTGAATGACTTGACTGACTGACTTACTGAATGACTTGACTGACTGACTTACTGAATGACTTGACTGACTTAATGAATGACTTGACTGACTTACTGAATGACTTGCTACTGACTTACTGAATGACTTGTCTGACTGACTTACTGAATGACTTGACTGACTTACTGAATGACTGATGACTGACTGACTGACTGAATGACTTGACTGACTGACTTACTGAATGACTTGACTGACTGACTTACTGAATGACTTGACTGACTGACTTACTGAATGACTTGACTGACTTACTGAATGACTTGACTGACTTACTGAATGACTTGACTGACTGACTTACTGAATGACTTGACTGACTTACTGAATGACTTGACTGACTTACTGAATGACTTGACTGACTTACTGAATGTCTTGACTGACTTACTGAATGTCTTGACTGACTTACTGAATGTCTTGACTGACTTACTGAATGTCTTGACTGACTTACTGAATGTCTTGACTGACTTACTGAATGACTTGACTGACTTACTGAATGACTTGACTGACTTACTGAATGACTTGACTGACTTACTGAATGACTTGACTGACTGACTTACTGAATGACTTGACTGACTGACTTACTGAATGACTTGACTGACTGACTTACTGAATGACTTGACTGACTTACTGAATGACTTGACTGACTTACTGAATGACTTGACTGACTTACTGAATGACTTGACTGACTTACTGAATGACTTGACTGACTGACTTACTGAATGACTTGTCTGACTGACTTACTGAATGACTTGACTGACTTACTGAATGACTTGACTGACTGACTTACTGAATGACTTGACTGACTGAATGACTTGACTGACTGACTTACTGAATGACTTGACTGACTGACTTACTGAATGTCTTGACTGACTTACTGAATGTCTTGACTGACTTACTGAATGTCTTGACTGACTTACTGAATGTCTTGACTGACTTACTGAATGACTTGACTGACTGACTTACTGAATGACTTGACTGACTTACTGAATGACTTGACTGACTGACTTACTGAATGACTTGACTGACTGACTTACTGAATGACTTGACTGACTGACTTACTGAATGACTTGACTGACTTACTGAATGACTTGACTGACTGACTTACTGAATGACTTGACTGACTGACTTACTGAATGACTTGACTGACTGACTTACTGAATGACTGACTGACTGACTTACTGAATGACTTGACTGACTGACTTACTGAATGACTTGACTGACTGACTTACTGAATGACTTGACTGACTGACTTACTGAATGACTTGACTGACTGACTTACTGAATGACTTGACTGACTTACTGAATGACTTGACTGACTTACTGAATGACTTGACTGACTGACTTACTGAATGACTTGACTGACTGACTTACTGAATGACTGACTGACTGACTTACTGAATGACTTGACTGACTTACTGAATGTCTTGACTGACTTACTGAATGTCTTGACTGACTTACTGAATGTCTTGACTGACTTACTGAATGTCTTGACTGACTTACTGAATGTCTTGACTGACTTACTGAATGTCTTGACTGACTTACTGAATGTCTTGACTGACTTACTGAATGTCTTGACTGACTTACTGAATGTCTTGACTGACTTACTGAATGTCTTGACTGACTTACTGAATGTCTTGACTGACTTACTGAATGTCTTGACTGACTTACTGAATGTCTTGACTGACTTACTGAATGTCTTGACTGACTTACTGAATGTCTTGACTGACTTACTGAATGACTTGACTGACTGACTTACTAAATGACTTGACTGACTGACTTACTAAATGACTTAACTGACTTACTGAATGGGCTGACTTACTGAATGACTTGACTGACTTACTGAATGACTTGACTGACTTACTGAATGACTTTATTAAAGTTAGAGACACTCAGTACAACCATCGACTTCAGTTCCAGAATCTCTACTATCCACCTCAGCCCAGTAGGGCCACAGCATAACTCTCTACTCTCTTCACAATCATCCACAAACATTAGCACCCACAATTTAAGGTAAATACTATTATTTCTGTTACATTTGTAGTCTTAAGCAGTAAAAACAACATAATACATCACGATAATGAACTACAATTACATATTCTCTCTTATATTTGTAAGATCTGTTGGTCTAAAAAAAACTTGTTTGGCTTTTTGGGGACTCTCAGGAACGTAACCCTATTTTTCCCATAAGTTCTTTTAATTATCTAACACGATTTTAGCTAACACGACGTTTTCAGGAACGTAACTACCGTGCTAAATGAGGGCCTACTGTACAGTACACTCATTACTTACCTTAAAATGTTTGTAGTGTTAATGTAGGGTGACAGGTGAGTTTTATTTGTAGGAAGTCAGGTTTGGGAAGTGTGGATAGCCAGCCAAGGCAGCCCTCCCCTCCCCTCCCCACCCACACGTAATGTAAACAAACCAGGCGAATGCGTCTGGTTTTCGTCACTTTACATTGTGTACAAGTCCTACAAGTAGCCTGGCTACCACAAGTCCTACAAGTAGCCTGGCTACCACGAGTCCTACAAGTAGCCTGGCTACCACGAGTCCTACAAGTAGCCTGGCTACCACGAGTCCTACAAGTAGCCTGGCTACCACGAGTCCTTCAAGTAGCCTGGCTACCACGAGTCCTACAAGTAGCCTGGCTACCACGAGTCCTACAAGTAGCCTGGCTACCACAAGTCCTACAAGTAGCCTGGCTACCACAAGTCCTACAAGTAGCCTGGCTACCACAAGTCGCCTGGCTACCACAAGTCCTACAAGTCGCCTGGCTACCACAAGTCCTACAAGTCGCCTGGCTACCACATCTCATATTTATGTTAATTAATTCTACTGTGGGGTGTATTTAGATGGACTAAGCAAATGTCTATATTAATGTGTGTAAGTTTACTTAGGTACAGGTACACATAAGTATAATTATCAGTTATAATAATAATGTAGGAATGTAGTCTGCCTGGGCTACATACCTACACCTACCTACATGTGGCCCAGAGCCATATTATTACCATCGACATACCATGTTCACTGAGTTTAATCGCTTCTATCAACTACTTTTAGATGCCATCATAAAGGGAGAAGTAATGAATAATTCATGCCGAGAATTGTACACAAAAGCGTTATGTATTAAGGGGAGTGACATAATGTTTTCCCTCTGCCGGCAACTTTGTAACATGTTTCTTATATAATTTTGAAGAAAATATCATAGATGGATTAATGAAAATGTCTATATTGATGTAAAATAGGACATTTAACCCTTTCAGGGTCGAGACCTCGATTCTTAACTCTCTCTCAGGGTCGAAACATTTTCGGAAAAAAAAAATGATTTTTTCTTATGAAATGATAGAGCATCTTTTTCCGATCATAACGCCACCAAAAGTATGAAATTTGGTGAAAAACTAACGGAATTATGCTCTCGCAAAGTTAGCGGTATCGAAGATATTTACGCATCGGCGATTTCACCCACTTTGAGCCCTATTTTCGGCCAATTCCAATGTCTCAGTCTACGAAAATCATAGCTATTATTGTAGAATTCCATTTGTTCTATAGATTGAATACAAGAAACCATCAATTTACCGATTTCAACTACCCAGTAAAGCGGTCAGAACTTGACAATATTGCCAATTTCACACAAATTTCAAAAGATGCCAATTTCAAAATAGGGTCCAGAATAAACAAGACAGACATTCCTGGCACTAAAATAACATTGTATCTGTTCTATAGTCACGTCTCCAGGCTCCTATTGCATTACTTTTGCTTTCCATTTTGAATTTTTAATTCTCACAAAAAATTGAAGATTTTCTGTTATGTATACTACTGCATCATTGTAAAAACGGTATAAATAATATCAGCGCACTTGTGCAAGAATATTAGACTACCCAGTTGATGTGTACTGAATGCATGGCAGGATTTGTTTACTCTTGAACACAGGCAAAAATCGAACATTGCCGCTACTTTGCGCTCAGTTTCAAGGTACTTGTCATCGTGAAACCAGTCAAAATTATCTCTATTTCTGTAATATATCATCCATTCTATCAAATGAGACTAAGAAAACGAGAATACAAGCATAAATACCATACGAAAATAGACTGCAAAGTCGCTGTTTTAAACCAAAAACACGGTCAGAATTTTTTTCCTCATTATGCACTGTGTGGTGCAGGATTTTTTTTATACTGCGCACACTGACTGCACAGACCCATTCTCTCACATCTAGGCCTACCAGCCTGTTTCTGCTTGATTTGAGGGCGCTAGAATTTAGGCGTACTAGTACGTCAAATGCCCTGGTGCGTAAGCCGTACTAGTACATCAAAAACCCTGAAAGGGTTAATGTGCCCAAGAGTGATTATTACATAATAGAGAGATGTGCTCATGGAAAATGTAAACAAACCGGGTGGCGTGCGCCATATTTGAAAGACTGCTCGCCGTATAGAAAGTTTTGGTCATAATTTGAACTCGCTGTATGAACGGAACGTCGTAAGGCGAAACGCTGAAAAGCAGGGCCCTACTGTATTAACCTAAAATAAGACATTTAATGTCTCATAAACATGCAAGGTTGCAGGTATGTCTTGCTACTTCTACTTACACTTAGGTCACACTACACATGCATGTACAAGTATATATATACTAACCCCTCTGGGTTTTTCTTCTATTTTTCTTCCTAGTTCTTGTTCTTGTTTATTTCTGCTTATCTCCATGGGGAAGTGGAACAGAATTCTTCCTCCGTAAGCTATGCGTGTCATAAACAAACAAACAAACAAACAAATTTTATTTCATTGCAGGTTACATGGGTATCGGAAGTTACAATGTAAATTGAGTGCAAGGAGAGCCACTGACATGCCATGGCATTAGGGGCAGCTTATTCTAGTCCTTAAAAACTATGTACTTAATATTAGAGAAATTTATTGAGTTTATTCTAGTTAAAAATTATTTTCAAAATTACAATATGATGAAATTTTACTGTTTAAATTATTATATAATGATATTAGATCTTAGATTGTTACAGGTGTTAAGATTCTTGAATGATAATATGGAATTGAGATTATCTTAAGGAAAATAACATTGAGCATTTTTGACATTAACTTATAATATGAGTAGGGGGTAACATAATAGTAACATATTATTAAAAATTGAGATTATCGTATAGGAAAGTAACAATGAGCATTTTCAAAGTAGTTTATAGCATGATCATTTAGGTTTGGGTGAGTAGGTGGTTTTGAGTTGAGTCTTAAATTGATTATCAGACAAGATTATCTTAATATTTACTGGTAATGAATTCCAGATTCTGGGGCCCTTTATGTGCATAGAATTTTTACATAGGTTGATATGAACACGGGGTATATAAAAAGTGATCTGTGTCGTGTGTTGTGGTCATGGGTCCTATTAAAGTTGGTGAGGAGAGTTTTGAGCAGAGGGTTTATATTAGAGTGTAAAGTTTTATATATGTAGTAGGCACAAGAGTAAGTATGAATGTTCTTTACGGTGAGTAGTTTGAGACTTTTGAATATTGGTGGAGTATGCTGTCTAGAGTGGGAATTTGTTATCATTCTGACTGCGGCCTTTTGTTGTGTTATGAGTGGTCTAAGGTGATTTAACGTTGTTGATCCCCATGCACAGATTCCATAGGTGAGATACGGGTAGATAAGTGAATGATATAGTGCAAGGAGAGCTGATTGAGGTACATAATAGCGTATCTTTGATAATATGCCTACTGTCTTCGACTAAATGCTGGGAGCAATGGGCTAGTAACCCCTTCTCCTGTATAAATTACTAAAAACAAGATAAGGAAAAACTTTATAAAATTGGGATGTTTGAATGTGCGTGGATGTAATGTGGATGATAAGAAAGAGATGATTGCTAATGTTATGAATGAAAAGAAGTTAGATGTTTTGGCCCTAAGCGAAACAAAGCTGAAGAGGGTAGGCGAGTTTCAGTGGGGAGAAATAAATGGGATTAAGTGGAGTGTTACATGAGAATGAGAGTGTTGCTCTTTATTTATTCTACTTTATCATCGTGGAGACAACTTATATACAATGTAAGGTGTTTGTATTATGGTACAAGATTCACAGACATGGGAATGAAAGTGTATCAACCAAAATCAGATGTGTTCATCTGTTTGTTTACATACTCTGCAGCTCTGTCCTCTCTCATTTACTCCTTTTTTTTCTCTCTCTCTTCCTCTCTCATTTATTTGTTTTTATATTGTTTACTCACCTCTCACCCTACATTAAGACTACAAATATTTTAAGGTAAGTAAGGAGTGTACTGTATATGCATTTTTTCGCTCTAGGGCGCTTTAAATGTCGTAGTATATTACATGTGGGTGGGGTGGCCTGTCCTGGCCTGGCTGGCTACCATACCTCTCACACCTGACTTTCTACAAATAAATACAGTGGTACCCCGACTTACGATATTAATCCGTCAGAGAGGGCATATTTTAAAGCGAAACAATCGTAAAACGAATCAATTTTCCCCATAAGAAATAATGGAAATAAATTTAATCCGTCCAAGACTTCCAAAAGTAGTTAAATAAAATATTTTTTAGAACTTTTGGACATTAAATAATACAGAATTGAATAAAGAATACATAAATACATGCAAATATTTTACAATAACATGTCACTTACATTTATTGAAGAGTTGTTGATGTGTGGAGGACGGGAGGAGGGGAGAAGGTGGAGTAGTATGCTAGTGTTTGGAAGGGGAATCCCTTCCATTAACACTGCAGGTGGTAAGTTCTTTTCTGGGGTTACTTCCTTTTCTTTGAATGCCACTAGGACCAGCTTGAGAGTCACTAGACCTCTTTCTAACAACAAATTTGTCCAGGGAGCTCTGTGTCTGGCGATTCTTTAACACATCCCTGAAATGACACACCACTGTGTCATTGTACAGGTGCCAGCACGGCCTGCAACAGCATGGTTAGGGTGATATTCATCCATAAATGCTTGCACATCACTCCATTTGGCACAGATCTCCTAATCCTTGAAGAAGGCACATTCTTCCATTTTTGTTCCACCTCCACCTCCTCCTCTGAACCATTGTGCTGACCTCTGCTCTCTTGTTCCAGTTGCTGTTGAAGCTCTTGCAGATCTTCAGTGGTTAGCTCTTCCTTGTGCTCCTCCACCAACTGTTCCACATCGTCACCACTCACCTCTAACCCCAAAGACTTGCCCAATTCCACAATTTCTTCCAAAACAGGCTCAGGCTCAGGCTCAGGGTTCTGAGGCTCAGCCCCAAAACCTTCAAAATCCCTCTCTAGGACACAGTCTGGCCACAATTTTCTCCAGGCAGAGTTCAAAGTCCTGGTAGTCACTCCTCCCAAGCCTTACCTATAAGGTGTACACAATGCAGCATATGGAAATGTTTTTCCAAAATTCTCTTAGGGTTATGTTCATGTCAGGGTCACATCAAAGCACTTTTGAAACATTGCTTTGGTATAGAGTTTTTAAAGTTGGAAATGACCTGCTGGTCCATGGGCTGGAGGAGAGGAGTGGTATTAGGGGCAAGAACTTCACTTTGATGAATTTAAACTCCTCCACAATTTTCTCTACCAAGTTTGGAGGATGACAAGGAGCATTGTCCATTATCAGGAGGCACTTAAGTGGCAAATTATTGTCCAATAGATATTTCTTCACACTGGGGCCAAACACTTCATTGAACCAATCTAAGAAAATGTCCTTTGTGACCCAAGCCTTTTGTTAGACTTCCACATCACACACAAGTTAGACTTGCTGACACCGCATCTGCCAAACACTCGGGATTTTCAAAAGATACACCAGTAAAGGCTTCACTTTGCAATCACCACTGGCATTGGCACACAGCATCAAAGTTAGCCTGTCTTTCATAGGCTTATGTCCTGGCTGTGCCTTTTCCTCCTGAGTAATGTAGGTCCTGTTGGGCATTTTCTTCCAAAACAGGCCTGTTTCATCACAATTAAACACTTGTTGGGGGAGGAATTGTTCAGCCTCTAGGTACTCCTGGAATTCAGGAACATATTTTCAGCCGCACTTTTGTCACAACTGGCTCCCTCACCATGCCTCACAACACTATGTATGCCACTTCGATTCTTAAATTTGTAAAACCAGCCTCTGCTGGCTTTAAAATCGCTCACTTCAGCACTCGTTGCAGGCATTTTCTTAAGGAGATCATCATGCAACTGCCTTGCTTTTTCATATATTATTCCCTCCGAAACAGTATCTCCTGCTAACTGTTTCTCGTTGATCCACACCAACAACAACCTTTCCACATTTTCCAGCACTTGTGGTCTCTGTTTTGTGATCACAGATGCACCTTTGCAACAACAGCTTCCTTGATTTTACTTGAATATTTCTTATCCACAATGGTAGCGATGGTAGAATAGGGTTTACCATACAGCCTGGCTAGCTCACTGATACGCACTCCACTTTCATATTTTTCTATTATCTCCTTCTTCACTTCTATCGTACATATATTTCTGTTCCTCTTTGCCACAGGCTTAGCACTAGGATCTTTCCTTGGACCCATGGTAGCTTATTTAGCAGTTGCAAGCACTAAAAACAGCAGTGGAATAATGACAATATACTGGTATGAATGCGTGGGTGTGGGTGGGTGGTCGCTCTCGCTTGTAAACAATAGCACTGATGCTCCCTGGAGTGCGCGCTCAGCTGGGCGCCAAGCGGACAGGTCCGGTACGAATGTCGGTAAACGAAGCAAACATCGTAAGCCACAAACAAATTTCTTATGTTATAAATATCGGTTACCGAAAATAACGTAAGATGATAACATCGTAAGCCGGGGTTCCACTGTACTACTCACCTCTTACCCTACATTAAGACTACAAATATTTTAATAAATGAGTGTACTGTACGTATATGCATTTTATCGCTCTAGGGCGCTTTAAACGTTGTTGTATATTACGTGTGGGTGGGGTGGCCTGGGTGGCTACCATACCTTCCACGCCTGACATCTTACAATAAATACTATTCACTTCTCACCCTACATTAAGACTACAAATATTTTAAGGTAGTAATGAGTGTACTGTGTATGTATTTTACTTTTTATTGTTTTTGAATGCCTAGTTCTATTGCTAACTTAATATATGATAGTGTAAACTTGTTATCTGGCATTTATATGAATTTATTAGTGAAAAAAATGGCTTTCCGGTGATGTCCGCTTTCCAGCAGTAGCCTGGAACCTAACCTGCCATGTAAGTGGGGCTCAGCTGCTCACTGTGTGATACAAGCAGCTCCTCAACTTCGTCCATTAGCATCACAGTCCTTCCCACTTGTCAACATTGCTGAATGTTGAAGTCTTTCACTACCTCTTTTCACTTATTACAGCTGATGGGGTGGCTCAATAAATTTGGGCCTGATATAAAAAAAATTGTGGCATAATGAAGTGGAGTGGTGGAATGCACACTGCTCATTCTGAATGACATGTTATCACTGGTTTTGACCTGAGATGCCCGCAGTGGCCCTACCACAGGGTAAAGTGAATGAAGCTTGCAAGTAAACATGTAGCAATTTTGGATGTTTACTGTATATATAAAAAGCTAAGTAAATAATTTACTATATTTAACTTTAAAGTAGGTTATGTAGCTTTTTTATTATCCTGTACATATTTTTTTCAGAGATCAGCATTGTTTGTGTTGTTCAGTGTACATCACCATTTTTACAAGCAAGATATCTCCATAAAGGAATGGAAAAAATGCAGAATGGCTATGACTCTGTTTTCTCGGTAACGCGCAGACATCTCTTACGATGGTCTGAAGGTGAGTTAAAATGAGAATAAATATATGAAATAATTTAATCAAATTAATTTGAAAGAAACTTCAAATTCAGTATCCACATCCAGCACATAAAAAAAAAAAAAAAAGTTTCCAAGTCAGTTGGCATCCTTATTAAGATACAGTAGACCGTCATCATTTAACACGATAGTTACGTTCCTGAAAATGCCGTGTTAGGTAAAATCGTGTTAGATGAACTGAAGAACTTATGGGGAAAAATAGGGTTACGTTCCTGGGAGCCCCCAAAAAGCCAAACAACTTTTTTTTTGAGACCAACAGATCTTACAAAAATAAAAGTGAATATGTAATTGTAGTTCATTATTGTGATGTATTATGTTGTTTTTACTGCTTAAGACTACAAATGTAACAGAAATAATAGTATTTCTTACCTTAAATTTTGGGTGCTGGTGTTTGTGGATGATTGTGAAGAGAGTGGAGAGTTATGCTGTGGCCCTACTGGGCTGAGGTGGATGGTAGAGGTTCTGGAACTGAAGTCGATGGTTGTACTGAGTGTCTAACTTTAAGTCATTCAGTAAGTCAGTAAGTCAGTCAGTAAGCCATTCAGTCATTCAGTCAGTCATTCAGTCAGTCAGTCAATCATTCAGTCAGTCAGTCACACAAACTTATGTTTACCTCTTTTTATGTGTCCGGATTCAATAAGCGGACGGAGTTTTAGGGGACCTTATCAAACACCCAAACAATAACAATAAGAATAACTTTTATGAGGTAAGATTGTCCAAACACTTACACATGCAAATAAAATAGATACAGTGGTACCTCGACTTACGATGGTCCCCAAACTCACCCTTTTATGTAAGTTTATTTTTTTAAATGCTTTTGTAAGTGTAATTTTGGGGGTCTAAAAGGACTAGTCTATTTTACAACATTTCTTAAGGAGATAAATTCGTTTGGTAATGGCACTTGAACAGCATTCTGGAATGAAAAAATATCGTAAGTCGAGGTACCACTGTACGATACAAATAGACGGATCACCACTTCAGGGAACCTATTAGTAGAATATACAGTAAAGCAACCAACAAAATCAATCATAAAACCCTGTGTAGTATGCAAACTAACAAGCAAATGTTCCTCTGCATGGATTACATGCAACTTTTGTGGTAAATGCTGCCACGCCCCTTGTGTAAACATTCAAGACTCTACTACCCGAGATATTAAACAAGGGAAGTGTTTTTGGGTATGTCCAAATGAGACCGAACTGTGGAATAAAATCACATCGATATTAAAAGATGACAACACCAAATCGGACCTCATAAAAAACATGACAGTTTTCTATAACAGTTGGGAAAGTAAAAAATCATGGCCAGATGGTGCTACCGCCCCTGGTACAGATGTTGAAATGGTAGCCAGTAAATTTAAGAATGGAGAAATAAATGATGGTGACCTGAAGAGGGACAGTAGCTCTAGTGAAATAAATGATGGGGAAACAGGTGTAGATAAGGACACACACAAAACAGTGTTACAAACTAGCAATAACATGGTAGATAGTAAACAAGGGGATGCCCAGGGAAATACTGAAGATAAATTACCGGAAACAGTTGAAGGCTCCATTGTTAGCACTAGTAACGAAGACAGACACGAGACAGGAACACACCCACCAATGGGGAACACAGTCACAAAAAACCAGGGCAAACGGCAACCAGGCCTATGTGAATATTATGCACTTGGTATCTGCAGGCATGGAAAATCTGGGAAATCAGATAGGACATGCAATTATGATCACCCCAGAAAATGCCGTTCCCATATGAAAACAGGCAAATGCAACCTCCCGTCCTGTAAGTTTTTCCACCCTGAAATGTGCCACACATCAATTCAGGAAAGACAGTGCTATAACTTATATTGCCAGGCATACCACCTAAAGGGTACGAGGCGACACAGAACAAATTAACTCTGTGGTACTTGAGGTTTGCTCAAGGCAAATTCCCTTAAGGAAAAGGAGAAGATGCAAACTAGAAAGAGAGAGGCGCTCCCTATACAGGCGAAGGCAAAGAATAACGGAGCGGCTACAGGAGGCCAATATCTCTGAAATACGTAGGGAGACACTAAGTCAGAGAAATAGCAAACATCGAATTAAAACTAAAGGAATCTTACAGGAATCAAGAGACACGGGAAGAACTAAAAGCCATAAATGAAATTGAAAGAAACCCTAAGTATTTCTTTTCCTATGCAAAATCAAAGTCGAGAACTACAACCAGTATTGGGCCCCTACTTAAACGGGATGGGTCCTACACAGATGACAGCAAGGAAATGAGTGAGTTACTTAAATCCCAGTATGACTCAGTTTTTAGCGAGCCACTAACCAGACTGAAAATCGAAAACCTAAATGATTTTTTTATGAGAGTGCCACAGAACTTGACAGACGCATGCCTTTCTGACATCACCACGACGCCAAATGACTTCGAAAAGGCAATAAATGACATGCCCATGCACTCCGCTCCAGGCCCAGACTCATGGAACTCCGTGTTCATCAAGAACTGCAAGAAGCCCCTATCACATGCTTTTAACATCCTATGGAGAGGGAGCATGGACACTGGCATCGTCCCGCAGCTACTAAAAACAACAGACATAGCCGTGCTCCACAAAGGGGGCAGTAAAGCAATAGCAAAGAACTACAGACCAATTGCACTAACGTCCCATATCATAAAAATCTTTAAAAGGGTTCTAAGAAGCAAGATCGCCACCCATCTTGATACCCATCAATTGCACAACCCAGGACAGCATGGGTTTAGAGCAGGCCGCTCCTGTCTGTCCCAACTACTGGACCACTACGACAAGGTCCTGGATGCTCTAGAAGATAAACAAAATGCAGATGTTATATACACAGATTTTGCAAAAGCCTTTGACAAGTGTGACCATGGTGTAATAGCACACAAAATGCGTGATAAAGGAATAACAGGAAAAGTTGGTAGATGGATCTATAATTTCCTAACATGTAGAACACAAAGAGTAGTAGTCAACAGAGTAAAGTCTGAGGCAGCTACTGTGAAAAGCTCTGTTCCACAAGGCACAGTACTTGCTCCCATCCTATTCCTCATCCTCATATCAAACATTGACAGGGATATAAGCCACAGTGCTGTGTCTTCCTTTGCAGATGACACCCGAATCTGTATGACAGTGTCCACCGTTGAAGACACTGCAAGACTCCAAGCAGACATAAACCAAATCTTTAAATGGGCTGCAGAAAACAATATGAAGTTCAATGATGAGAAATTTCAATTACTAAGATACGGAAAACGTGAAGAAATTAAAATCTCATCGGAGTACAAAACTAATTCCAACCACACAATAGAGCGAAAAACTAATGTCAAAGACCTGGGAGTGATCATGTCACAGGATCTCACCTTCAAGGACCATAACAAAGTAGCAATTGCATCTTCCCGAAAAATGACAGGCTGGATAATGAGAACCTTCAAAACCAGGGATGCCAAGCCCATGTTGACACTTTAAGGATCGCTTGTTCTATCTAGGCTGGAATATTGCTGCACACTAACTGCACCTTTCAAGGCGGGTGAAATTGCTGACTTTGAAAATGTGCAGAGAACCTTCACCGCACGCATAAGTGCGATAAACCACCTCAACTACTGGGAACGCTTGAAGTTCCTAAACCTGTACTCTCTAGAACGCAGGCGGGAGAGATACATTATTATATACACATGGAAAATTCTCGAGGGCTTAGTACCAAACTTGCACACAAAAATCACTCCCTACGAAAGCAAAAGACTCGGCAGGCGATGTAACATCCCCCCAATGAAGAGCAGGGGTGCCACTAGCACGTTGAGGGACAACGCAATAAGTGTCAGGGGCCCAATATAAGATTGTTCAACTGTCTCCCAGCATACATCAGGGGGATTACCAACAAACCCCTGGCTGTCTTCAAGCAGGCACTGGACAGGCACCTCAAGTCGGTACCTGATCAGCCGGGCTGTGGTTCGTATGTTGGACTGCGTGCGGCCAGCAGTAACAGCCTGGTTGATCAGGCTCTGGTCCAACAGGAGGCCTGGTCACAGACCGGGCCGCGGGGGCATTGACCCCTGGAATTCTCTCCAGGTAGACTCATTACGGCAACAGGTTATCTCTTGTCCAATACTATCTGTTTTCTAAGTTAATTCTAAGACTTAATGCTTATACCTTTTCTTGCCACTTTGAACAACACTGGTATGCCTACTGGGTGTTATGATTGCTTGGCAGATACAAGATATAGTAATTAAAAGATCAAAACACAATTCACAAACACAGCTAGCTTGTAGCACAGGACTGGACATGTTTGAACTATGAATGCTTGGATGGTGGTTTGGTGTCGGGAGGGTGGCTGGGGATGGCGGGTGGTCTTCCCCGCTGATTCACAACAAGGCGGCCGCTTGGGGAAAAGGGAATTTGTTTTTCCTTCCCACAAACTGAACCGTGTTAAATTAATTTTACGATGTGTTACATAAAATTGTGCTGCAAATCTTCAATCGTGCTATACCCAAATCGTGCCAAATAAACTTGTGCTAAATGACAGTCTACTGTATGTTACTTCTTCTTTCAACGGACCAGCCATATCCCACCGAAGCGGGGTGGCCCAAAAGGAAAAACAAAAGTTTCTCCTTTTACATTTAGTAATATATACAGGAGAAGGGGTTACTAGCCCCTGGCATTTTAGTTGCCTCTTATGACACGCATGGCTTATGGCGGAAGAATTCTGTTCCACTTCCCCATGGAGGTAAGAGACAATGTAACTATGTACCTCAAACAGCACTTCATACGTTATACTACTCTCTGATCTATCCCTACCTTACCTATGTTATTTATGCCTCGGGATCCATAACTGCAATCACCTAAAGCCAATAATAACTCAAGAAAAAGTAGCTATATGAATGATCATCCAGTGTACTCCTTCACTCTTCAAACATTTAAATTTGCTTAATCCTTTCTCTGTCAGTCCCGTAATATTATGGCTTGGAAGCCAGTATCAGTCTCGTAATACAGTAGACCCTCATTTAGCACAAGTTTTATGTTGCACGTTATGGGTATTGCACGATTGAAGAATTGCGGCACATTCTTATCTAACACAACGTAAAATTGATATTACACGGTTCGGCTGGAGGGGAAACATTTTTGAGCGCGCAGTCGCCCGCGGTGGGTTAAACATTGAGTCAGTGACTGACTTGACTGACTTACTGAATGACTTGACTGACTTACTGAATGACTTGACTGACTTACTGACTGACTTGACTGACTTACTGACTGACTTGACTGACTTACTGACTGACTTGACTGACTTACTGAATGACTTGACTGACTTACTGAATGACTTGACTGACTTACTGAATGACTTGACTGACTTACTGAATGACTTGACTGACTTACTGAATGACTTGACTGACTTACTGAATGACTTGACTGACTTACTGAATGACTTGACTGACTTACTGAATGACTTGACTGACTTACTGAATGACTTGACTGACTTACTGAATGTTACAAAATGACACGATATCTATTAGTAATAGACATCTCCAGTGAACACTAGAAAGGATAGCCCTTCTAGCATCCAGCCTGTTACTGGGCTTTTGCAACAAAGTCAGTATCCTGGTCCAGTTATCCGATATATTCAATAGTCTCCATGAGGATTACATCCGTTAGGGTACTAACCAAAGCATAAGATTTAATGTTTATTAACAAAGTTAGTGTCTAGGGTTTCAAAGTAAATAAATGTACATATGATCAGGATGTTCATTAAGTAATGCATTAGGAGGTTAATTAGGAGGTTAGCTCCTACACTTCTCTCATATAACATAAGGCTGTGCTGAGGGCACATATATCCAAATGACTCTGAAGTACCATCAGGTACAATGTCAGTAAGTACAATAATAAAGATATATGCAAATAAGAATATGTGTGTATGAGTGAGCTCCAGGTAACTCTAAGACTCGCCTCAACCAGTGTCCGACTGAACAACTTCTCATAAGCTAGCTTCTCTAACAAACTGACAATCAGAACAGCTTGATTGACCAGTAAAATGACCAATTCGCAGAACAGCAATATAACAAACAGCAGCAACACAGCGTCAGGAACAAGGAGATAGAAAATCGACCCTAACTGGGGACCATGAATAGATCTTCCAAAACAGTCACAAAACTCCCTTTCTACTGAAGCTAGGTTCAGCATAAACAATCCCAAACTGTGACGGTGCACAGATGCCTAATCGAATTAGGTCAGGAGCTATAGCTAGAGACCTGAGTTGTCTCAGAGTGTCAATGTGACACACAACCCAGAAAAACGTCGAAAATCACTGTCTAGTCTATCCTCTGTGAACAGAGTTACACAGAGTCCTGAGAAGTATGTTTCGTCTCACCACCGAATACATACTCTACCACACAGAGTCTAAATGGCGAGAAAACAAGCAGAGACAGGAGAGAGGTGTTGACTCAACGATGTCCAGCTGCGTAGTGCTCTCGAGGAAGGAGCAGCAGCCACCCACCTCAGGTGGAATCACGTGACTGCCTCCCAGCAACTAGACGCCGACAGTATAACAAGCGTACGATTTCCGGGGTGTTCGTTACTCGGGGGTCCACTGTATTTGAAATGTCAATATGTACAGTTATAACATTAATATTGCCTAATTAATCTTAAGTTAGTCTTAAGTTTGCCCAAAGTGCTCTGCACATAAAGGGGCTTTTGGCATGTACACCTAATTGTTATACTCCTTTGTAAAAACATGTATCATGCAAAAATAAAATTATTATTATAATGGAGTGAAATTTGGTAAGTGAGAATGAATACTAATTTGATCTGGATGAACAGATTGTTATTGATATTTTAGACTAGAGAAATAGTCAATCTCTGCAGAATTTACAATGAGTCAAAGAGGTGTTTTTTAACAATATTTTTGAAGCAGTTGACAAATAGGAATCTTTAAGCATTTTCTGGTAGGGAGCTCCAGATCTTCAGGTCTTTCATTGACAAGGAGTTCCTAAATAAGTTAAGTCATACATGTGGTATATCAAAGAGACACTTGTTTCTAGTATTGTCTGTGTGTTCTACTGTAACTCTCCAGGAAGAGTTGGAGTGCTGGGTTGATTTTCATACGAAGTGTCTGTATATGTAGTATGCACAGTAATAGATGTAAATGTTTTGTATGTTGAGTACATTAAGTCTTTTGAATACTAGGGATATGTGTTGTCTGGAACCTGCTTGAGTGATTATTCTAGTAGCTAATTTTTGTTGGGTATTGATGGGCTTAAGGTGATTGGCTGTTGTAGATCCCCATGCATGGATATCATAAGTATGGGGATGGAATTAAAATTGTATGTTGGTGACATTAAAATTTTATTGATATATACACTGTACGTATGTAATTTCAGGGGAGCTAACTTATCCTCAGAACTTTAATCCAAGACATCGGCCACAGCGACAAGACTGGGCTGGTGAATTGTATGAAAATGGCATGTTTTACTTCTGTAAAGTGAATCTTGTTCATCAGGGTCTTCTTCAAGGAGGAAGGTTAATAAAACCTATGCTTTTTTTTAATGACTTATTGAAGTTACTAAAATTACAAATCTTATTTAATATAAAAGTAGTATTTTGAAAAAAAAAAAAAAAAAAGGTTCTATGGTAAGCTTTTCTCAGATATCTCCAAAAGACATTGTTACTACTGCATCTCACATTCCAGTTACTCTTTTGCATGTATTCTTGCACTTTTTATTATATTTATTATTACATTGGCCATTTCCCACCTAAGTAGGGTGATCCGAAGGAGGAAACTTATCCCCATCACGGTCTTTCCAGAAGGGAAGAAATATTATAATGCATTTGACCCTCAGAACCACAACATGTCCACCCATCCTTCAGAGTACAGGCACTGTACTTACTGCCTCCAAAGCTGATGTCTAGCTAACCAGTTTCTCTTAATTCTTTCAGCATGTTACCTTTTTCATGCCCCAATAGTATATGAAATTCTTAAAATGTTCTTTTGCCAGTATAACCTAAATGCTGGATACTTAAGACACTGTTATTTAAAGCCACTTTCCAATCCTTTCTGGAATGTTCCTTATGCTTCCCTGAGTACATCCTCAATTTAAACACTAACTTGGTCAATATATCTTGCTCCATTTTGTCTAAATTATCAAGATATTTCATTGATCTCAAATATGAAATCTCTGCTCCCTCCAATCACCTCATCAGTGCAACCATAAGTAAGTAAGTAAGTTTATTCAGGTATACACAAATACAGTTACATAGATTATCATACATAGCAGCATATGTGTAGATCATGAGTCATACATAAGCAAAAGTGCCAGCATTACTGTATTTGTGTATAAACAGAATTTATATGTATTGCATGGGTTATGCCCCTGAAATATAGCCTTTAGTAGCTAATGGTTCAAGTTGGGCTCACATCTGAAGGACCCAGGTTCAAACATGTGGTGAGTGGAAGTGTTGGGTATGTTTCCATACACCTGTTGTCCCTGTTCACATAACAGTGAGTAAGGAGGTAGCTAACTGTTGTGGGTTGCATCCTGGGGAAGAGAATCAAAGGACTCCAGTGGAAATAAGCCACACTTGTTGTCTTGGGTTATCCTGTGTTACTAACCCTCTGGGTGTACCTTACTAACCCTCTGGGTTAGTAAGGTACACCACATATTTTAAATCTGATAGCTAGATCATGGTTTGAGTCCCTGCTCAGTATTCTGGTTGCTTGAGTGAATATCAAAATGGTATACAATACCAAGAGGTTGGTAGGTAAGACACATAGGCAACAGTTAGGCAACTTTATTCCGAAACGTTTCGCCTACACAGTAGGCTTCTTCAGTCGAGTACAGAAACTAGGCAGGAGCAGTAGAGATGTGAAGACAATGTAATCAGTGTAGAAGAAAGAATGTAATCACTGAGAGGTCATGTCCCTCTCAGATCTAACCATTCTCACTTGAAAAAGTTGTCCAAGGTGTTTTCTTTTCTGTACCAAGATGCCATTGTGTTGCAGTATATGACAGAGTGAATATCAAAATGGTATACAATACCGACAGGTTGGTAGGTAAGACACATAGGCAACAGTTAGGCAACTTTATTCCAAAACGTTTTGCCTACACAGTAGGCTTCTTCAGTTTAGTACAGAAACTAGTCAGGAGCAGTAGAGATGTGAACTGATTACTTAGTCTTCACATCTTTACTGCTCCTGCCTAGTTTCTGTACTCAACTGAAAAAGCCTACTGTGTAGGCGAAATGTTTCGGAATAAAGTTGCCTAACTGTTGCCTATGTGTCTTACCTACCATTCTGGTTGCTTATTGACATTAATTCATTACAACTTATCTTGGGTTTATGAAGCCTTGATGCTTAATGTCATTTATCTGTCTCTGTTCTTTATATTTTTGGTCCACACTAATGACACATCATTTGCAGATCTGAGCATCCATCCACAGGAGAACCTAAAGCACCACAGACACTCAATTTAATTTTTATGGTACAGTAGACCATCATTTAGCATGATTTGGGTATAGCACGATTGAAGATTTGCGGCACAATTTTATGTAACACGTTGTAAAATTAATTTAACATGGTTGGGATGGTGGGGTGGTGTTGGGGGGTGGCTGGGGATGGCGGTGGTCTCCCCCGCTGATCCACAAGGCGGCCGCTTGAGGAAAAGGGAATTTTGTTTTCCTTCCTGCTAACTGTAAGTAAGTAAGTAAGATTATTCAGGTATAAACAGATACAGTTACGTACATAGATTATCATACATATCAGCATATGTGTAGAGAACCTAGGATAACCCAAAAAAAGTCAGACAGAATGGAAATAAGTCACTCTGTCTGACTTTTTTGGGTTATCCTAGGTTCTCTACACATGCTGCATATATGATAATCTATGTAACTGTATCTGTGTATACCTGAATAAACTTACCTACCTACTTACAGTTTGCGGGAAGGAAAACAAATTCCTTTCCTCAAGCGGCCGCTTGTTGTGGATCAGCGGGAAGCCACCACTGTCCCCAGCCACCCCGACACCACCCACCATCCCAGCATTCATTCAAGATTCAAGATGATTTATTTATCTGTAAAAACTACAATGTGTGTTTTACATTTAAAGACAATAATTACAAAGATGGCCGTTAGCATTTCGGGCAGACTTAATACAGTGAACCCCGGTTAACGAAAAAAATTCATTGCAGAAGCCTGCTCAAGTGCCATTACCGAACGAATTTACTTCCTTAAGAAAAAATGTCATTTAGGTTAATCTATTTCAGACCCCCAAAAATACACTTCCACAAGCACTTACAATATTATACTTACATAATTGCACGATTTCCGGGGTGTTCGTTAACCGGGGTTCCACTGTACAGTGGACCCCCGGTTTTCGTGATTTTTTCGTTCCAGAATGCTGTTCAAGTGCCATTACCAAACAAATTTATTCCCATAAGGAATAATGCAAAGTAGACTAGTCCTTTTAGACCCCAAAAATACACTTATAAAAGCATTTAAAAAAATACACTTACATAAAACGCGAGTTTCGAGCAGGACGAACACCGGGGTCCACTGTACTAGTTCTTAATCTATATTACAAATTACATATGAATACAAATTTCAAATTATTAAATAGATTTACAATAGTGAGGTAGTTCAGGATAACTAGATTGTATTACAAATTACAAATGAGTTCAAATTTCAAATGATTAAATAGATTTACAATAATGAGGTACGTAGTTCAGAATATTTAGATTGTAAAAAAATTAGTAATGAGAATGGTTTTGTCTTGGCATGTTACACAGTTTCTATTAACCCTTTGGGGGTTGACAGGCCTTCTGAGGAAAGTGTTCCTGGGGTTGAAAACTATTCGGAAAAAAAAAAAAAAATTTCTTATGAAATGATAGTTATTTTTTCTGAATCTAAATAGCTAAACAAAAAATTTTTGCGATCAATACTTACGGAGATATGGAGGCTTCAAGTTGACCCAAAATGATCCGGTGACAGCAACATCGGCGACTTCCGGTTGGCCGGTAATCGTTTTTTTTTTTTTTAGTTGTTTTCTTATGAAATTTAATTTTTTTTTTTTCAAATAACTTTTATGGACTGTGAGACCAATATAAGTGCTGTTTCTCAAATATTCACTCGCTATTTCTTATAAAATAAAATAATGCCACAAAGTTTGTTATCACTAGTTTGTTTACAAAACATATTTACAACAATGTACAATGTACAATTATGTTTATAACTATTGTTCAATCATATATATACACATATTGAGTCACTGCAGATGTTTCTAGAAGTTCTGCAGCCTGTGGAAGTCTCTGAAACATGGTTCCATGCACAATGGTGTTTCACATTCCACACACATAAAACGAGTGTCTTTGCGTTTCTGTGGGCGTCTTTTTGTATGTGCACAGACATAACACCTCTTCTGAGCCTTTTTCTTGCAAGCAGTAGCAGGCAGTTTTGTTAGGAAGTGTTCACCACCAAGCCTCAGACGAGAGGGTAGTTGTTGGTAATTTCGTGGGCGGTTTTCTATTGCAGGTGGTGTTTCTTGGTACTTGGTGATTATTTGCCTGATAACAGACAAACAAAATTCGCCATATGGTGGTTTGTTTGTGGTCTTCAACTTATAAACATTATAAGCATTGAGCATGGAAATGTCCAGAATGTGAAAAAAGAGTTTTATGTACCACTTATAACTCTTTCTAACACAATCACAAACCCAATCTGCATGTCACATTTGTCCACTGAACGCATATTGAGATGTAGTCCATCACAGCTGCAGGTTTTAGAATGGGTTCATCGGTCTCTCTATTCACCCTGCCACTGTCTGCCATTTCATTAGGGTGAATTGATGACAACAGTGTGACATCTCGTTTGTCATGCCACCGAAATGCCATGATATCATTGGCAGCAAACGCCTGCACCTCACCTGTACGAGTGCCTACACTGAACCTAGGCATATGCTTACGATTTGCACACACTGTACCACACATCTGTCAAGTTCACTGCAAAAAATCACTGAGGGAGGGGCTTGTGTACCAGTTATCAGTATATAATATATGCCCCTTGCCAAGATATGGTTCCATCATTGTTCTAACCACATCACCAGAGATACCCAGTAACTTCCTGGTATCTTTCAATGTATTACTTCAGTGTACACAATAATATCAATACAAGACCACTGTAGCAATCACAAAGCACAAACAACTTTATACCAAGTGTTTCCTCTTGAATGACAGTCTACCTTTGAACAGAATCAGTGACTCATCAATAACAAGCTTCCTGAAGGGATAAAAATACATATTGAACTTTCTTTCAGATACAGAAACACATTCCTAATCTTATATAACCTGTCGGTTCTGTCAGGCCTGGTTTTGTCCGAAAAATGCAACATGCGTAGAAGTAGCACAAATCGATTCACTGGTATATATCACTGAAAGCTGGTGTTGCAATCAATCTGTCTGTTGACCAATATGATTTGATACGGTGTTTATAGACATGCGGCATAAGCATTATTGTGGCAAAGAAAAGATACATCTCTGCCACGTTGTCTCCTTCCACTGGTGTAGACGTGATTTTGGTGAAAGAATCGTGTTTGCCATTGTGTAATCAAGTATCTGTTGTTTTCTCTGATAATAATGTCTATCAGGGGTTCGTCAAAAATAACTGGAAACATTCCAGTTCAGTGGCATTGTTCCCAAGTGGACAAGATGGCGTAATCCACTGTGACTTTCATCAAACTGATGGGGATTGGGAAAAAATTCGCAGCTTCCTGCCAATCCCAGGTGCGGTCTGCTGGTGGGTACTGGATCTTTTTTACAGGTGGTTGGGGGGTTGTGGAAGTGGAGGTTGTAGTTGTGGGGGTTGGTGGGTGGGTGAGGTTGCCTTTGTTGTAACTGAGCTGAGTCAGCGGCGTGGGTGCCAGCATGGTCCACTGCTGGTGCCTCGTGCGCCGCACCACCCACCACTACCAGTTGTGCACATTTCTCATACCAATTGCAACGCTATCATCATCATTTTCACTATGCTTCCTGTTGTGCGCCCACGGGATGTACTCGAGATGTACTCCTAACCCTTGGAAGAGCATATGGCACACTACCAGAGCGCATATACCGTCGTATATATGTACTGACGCTTATGGTGAATATTCCTCTTCACTCGCCTACTGAACTATTTGAAGGGCTTGGAGTTCATAGTCACTATCAGTATCATCACTATTCCTCACATCTGAGTCTGGGACATTAGAAAATAGGAGTTTCCGCCTTCGTTCTGTACAACTGGCCGTGAACAAGACGCCACAGCACCAGAGGTGGACGGCTGCGGGTCGTCTGGGTTTTCCTCACTTATACCGGTATTATGGTCACTAGTTTCGGTCACAACCTCAAAACCTTGAAAGTCACCTTCACTAACCCCCCCATCACTGTTAGAACTGTCACTGATGAATAAGTGTCCCAATTGCCGAGGGTAAGGTGTTTCTGCTGCGAGGCATGGTGGAGAAGGTGTACTGAAATGGTGTTCCCACAATGCACCACTGGGTGCCCGATTTTTTCCTACTGCGCACACTGGCCGCGCAACACATTCTCTCACCCCTAGGCCTACCAGCTGTTTCCCCTTAATTTGAAGCCGCTAGAATTCTACGCAGTACTAGTATGGCACCAACCCCTGCTCGTAAACGTACTAGTATGGCACCGCCCCCAAAGGGTTAAAGCTCCAATATTGGGTATATCAGGCAAACTTAAGACTAGTTTCAGATTTATTAGACAATAGCTATTTTTTGGGATTTTATGTTTACTGTCCTTTGGGTCAGTGCTGGTGTAGATGAGGAGGATGTACTCACCTAGTTGTACTCATCTGGGTTGTGGTTGCAGGGTCAAGTCCTGGCTCCTGGCCCCGCCTCTTCACTGGCCGCTACTGGGTCTCTCCCTTCGCCGTGAGCCTTTTCTACCTCTTCAAAAGCTATGAATGGATCCTGCCTCCACTACATAGCTTCCCAAGCTATTCCACTTCCTGACCACTCTGTGACTGAAGAAATACTTCCTAACATCCCTGTGATTCATCTGAGTCTTCAACTTCCAGCTGTGCCCCCTTGTTGCTGTGTCCCATCTCTGGAACATTTCTGTCTCTGTCCACCTTGTCAATTCCTCTCAGTATTTTATATGTGTTATCATGCCCCCTTACTCTCCTGTCCTCCAATGTCATCAGGTCGATTTTCCCTTAACCTTTTCCTCGTAGGACATACCCCTTAGCTCCGGGACTAGTCGTGTTGCAAACCTTTGCACTTTCTCTAGTTTCTTTATGTGCTTGGCTAGTGTGGGTTCCAAACTGGTGCTGCATACTCCACTATGGGCCTAACGTACACAGTGTACAGGGTTCTGAGCGATTCCTTGTTAAGATGTCGAAATGCTGTTCTTAGGTTTGCTAGGCGCCCGTATGCTGCAGCAGTTATTTGGTTGATGTGTGCCTCAGGGAATGTGCCTGGTGTTATACTCACCCCAAGATCTTTTTCCTTGGTTGAGGTTTGTAGTCTCTGGCCCCCTAGACTGTACTCCGTCTGCGGTCTTCTTTGCCCTTCCCTAATCTTCATGACTTTGCACTTGGTGGGGTTGAACTCCAGGAGCCAATTCCTGGACCAGTCCTGCAGCCTGTGTGCTGTTACACCATGGTCACACTTGTCAAAGGCTTTTAAAATCTGTGTATATAACATCTGCATTCTGTTTTCTTCTAGAGCATCCAGGACCTTGTCATAGTGGTCCAGTAGTTGGGACAGACAGGAGCGGCCTGCTCAAACCCATGCTGTCCTGGGTTGTGCAATTGATGGGTATCAAGATGGGTGGTGATCTTGCTTCTTAGAACCCTTTTAAAGATTTTTATGATATGGGACGTTAGCACAATTGGTCTGTAGGTCTTTGCTATTGCTTTACTGCCCCCTTTGTGGAGCGGGCTATGTCTGTTGTTTTTAGTAGCTGGGACGATCCCAGTGTCCATGCTTCCTCTCCATAAGATGTTAAAAGCATGTGATAGGGGCTTCTTGCAGTTCTAGATGAACACGGAGTTCCATGAGTCTGGGCCTGGAGCAGAGTGCATGGGCATGTCATTTATTGCCTTTTCAAGTCATTTGGCATCGTGGTGATGTCAGAAAGGCATGCGTCTGTCAAATTCTGTGGCACTCTCATAAAAAATTCATTTAGGTTTTCGATTTTCAGTCTTGTTAGTGGCTGCTAAAACTGAGTCATACTGGGACTTAAGTAACTCACTCATTTCCTTGCTGTCATCTGTGTAGGACCCATCCCGTTTAAGTAGGGCCCAATACTGGTTGTTGTTCTCGACTTTGATTTTGCATAGGAAAAGAAATACTTTGGGTTTCTTTCAATTTCATTTATGGCTTTTTGTTCTTCCCGTGTTCTTTATTCCTGTAAGATTCCTTTAGTTTTAATTCAATGTTTGCTATTTCTCTGACTAGGGTCTCCTATGTATTTCAGAGATATTGGCCTCCTGTAGCCGTTCCGTTATTCTTTGCCTTCGCCTGTATAGAGGCGCGTGAATCGGTGGTTTTCGTGTGTTTAGGTGATGGTGGGGTGTGTTAGTGAGATAAGATTTTTTGATGATAGTGTTGAAAATGGTGGCTGAGTCTGCAGTTTTGGAGTTTTCAGGTAGGGAGTTCCAGATTTTAATGTACATTTAATGTTTGTATAGATTTAGCCGGACAGTGGAATGTCATAGAGATTTTTGTGTCTGGTATTGTGTCTATGGGTCCTGTCAACTATCAAGAAAGTGTTTTGGTTCGGGGGTTAATATTGGAATTTATGGTTATGTATATCTAGGTTGCACAGTGATAAGTGTGGATGTTCTGGACAGTGGTAAATTTAGGTCTTTGAAGAGTGGGGGGTGTTGCCTGGGATTGGATTGCGTGATAATTCTTACTGCGGTTTTTTGTTGATAAATTTTGGTTTTAGGTGAGTTGTTGCTGTTGATCCCCATGCACATATGGCATAGGTGAGGTAGGGATAGATGAGTGAATAGTATAGTGGTGTGTAGGGCTGATTGCAGTACTACACGTCCAGTCCTCTGCTACAAGCTAACTGTGTTTGGAAGAATAAGAGAGAGTGAATTGTGTTTTGATCTTTTAATTACTATACCTTGTATCTGCAAACAATCATGACACCCAGTATGCATACCAGTGTTGCTAAAAGTGGCAAAAAAAGGATAAGTATTTATGTTTTAAATTAAAGAAAACAGATATTAGACAAGAGATAACCTGTGGCCGTAATGAAGTGTTACCTTGTACACATAAAAGAGTTAAACATAAGTTTGTGCTGACTATTGACTTACTGACTTGACTGACTGACAGCTGACTGGCTTGACTGACTTACTGAATGACTTGACTGATTTACTGAATGACTTGACTGACTTACTGAATGACGACTAACTTACTGAATGACTTGATGACTTACTAAATGACTTGACTGACTTACAACCATCGACTTCAGTTCCGAACCTCTACCATCTCAGCCCGGTAGGGCTCACAGCATAATCTCCACCCTCTTCAAATCATCCACAAACACCACACCAATTTAAGGAAAATACTATTATTTCTGTTACATTTGTAGTCTTAAGCAGTAAAAACAACATAATACATCACAATAATGAACTACAATTACATATTCACTTTTATTTTGTAAGATCTGTTGCTCTAAAAAGGTTGTTTGGCTTTTGGGGCTCCCAGGAATGTAACCCTATTTTCCCATAAGTTCTTCAGTTCATCTAACACGATTTTACCTAACATGGCATTACAGGAACGTAACTATCGTTTAAATGATGTCTACTATATCTCAAACAGTTAATCAAGGTCTTATTGGATTAGAATTTAGGTGTCCCACTGAGGTCTGGGGGTCAATCCCAGTATGGCTAGAAACATTTAGACATGTTAACCTAAGGTACCTACTGTCCATGTTCACCTGTCAGTAAAATATGCGCTGATGTGGGTTGCATCCTGGGATATAATTGACCTAATTTGCCGAAATGCTCTCGTAACAACCGGCTCTCTAAGTCATTGATGTCAGCTAGGTCTGTAGACCTTGTACAGTACTTGTAGAAATAAAGGTAATATTACAGTCTACCTCGGTTAACGATGGCATCGGATAATGATAAATTCGGTTAGCGATACATTTTACGTCAAATATTGACTCGGTTTACGATGATTGTTCGGTTTACGATATTCGTCCCGGACGCGTCCGCATGGCGCCCACTGTACGGGCACTCTAGGGAGCATCAGTGTGCTATTGTTTACAAGCGGGCGAGCCACCACCTCCACCCACGCATTCATCCAGTATATTGTCATTATTCCACTGTTTTTAGTGCTTGCAACTGCTAAATAAGCTACCATGGGTCAAAAGCTCCTAGTGCCAAGCCTGTGGTAAAGGCTCAGAAATACAGTAGAACTGAAGGAGATAATAGAAAAATATGAAAGTGGAGTGCGTATCACTGAGCTGGCCAGGCTGTATGGTAAAGCCTATTCTACCATCGCTACCATTGTGGCAAGGGAAATAACGTAAATCAAGGAAGCTGTTGTTGCGAAAGGTGCATATGTGATCACAAAACGAGGTCGAAGTGCTGGAAGATGTGGAAAATTTTTGTTGGTGTGGATCAACGAAACAGTTAGCAGGAGATAGTGTTTTCAGGCAATAAAATTT